>JAVSBS010014698.1:11816-34434 GCA_033124195.1 Coracias cyanogaster | reverse complement strand
GAGATGCTAGGAGAAAGGTTGGACTTGATGACCCTGGAGGTCCTTTCCAACCATAACGATTCTGTGATTCTGTGATACTGCAGCTTCTCCTTTCTATTTATTCGCCTGTAGTTCAAACATACTAGCTGTGAAAGCCCAAACCCCTGTGTAACCATCAGGAGCAGAAAGCCTCTCAGATGGCTGCGCTTCTCCAAGGAATGCATTTTGGCTCAGGTGCTTCTAAGACCTGTAACAAGCAGCTCCTTGCTCTGAGGTTTGCTGAGCTGGGCAGAACAGGGTCACTGTAAGTTCAGCTGCTCGTGCTCAGATCTCACCCATCACACAAGCCCTAGGTGTGGTGAGCTGAAGCAATGTTCAATGGCACCTGTGTTTGTTGACCCCTCTGGCTTACAGGTGTCCCATGTTTCCCATCTGAAGATATTTACCAATTCCTTATTCCAAAATGCAATGAACTCAAATATCTTTCATGTTTGGTGAGAGCTGAATTGTAAGAGTTTGACCTAGGGCCAGATAAGCGATGTGAAGCTTAGGTGCTGAGCTCTTCTGGAAGGGACCTTTTCTGATCTTTCTAATCCTTGTGTGAATAATTAAATCCTTCCTTGAAAAGGCTGACCCTACAGCCTGGAAGCCACACACAGTCTTGGTTAGACGAGCCAAGAAAGAGTCTTCCAGTCCTGGCACTAGTATGAGAAATGGGGCAGGTTGTACCCAGCCACAGCTCTTTGAAAAACTCAGGAAGTGGATCCATCTTCAGGTGAGCCTGGAGCAATGATCTGCTCCGATGCTGCCTTAGGAGTCAGTAAATACAGTGACTAATGAAAATGCCATCCTGGTGAGAGGGACGTGTGAATGTTGGTGAGCACAGCTGACACATGCAGGAGGTATGTTCAGTTGGAGCCAACTCCAAGCACCAAGGTGAAGACAATACAAAGCTGACTCAATGCATGGGTGACTTTTAGGGAGGATCCACTGGGATCAGGTTGTGCCAGGGGACGTTTAGGTTGAATATTAGGAAAAATTTCTTTACTGAAAGAGTGGTCAAGCACTGGAACAGGCTGCCGAGGGAAGTGGTGGAGTCACCACCCCTGGAGGTGTTAAAAAAATGTGTAGACGTGGCACTTCAGGACATGGTCTAGTTGCCATGGTAGTGTTGGGCTGACAGTTGGACTTGATGATCTTAGAGGTCTTTTCCAACCTTAATGATTCTATGATCACAGCAGCTAGTGAGCTCTGATTCCGCACATGTGAAAGACGTGGTGTCAGCAGCAGAAGTCTTGCAGCCACATAACTTTATACAAGCTTGCAGTTAATATTCACACTTGTGCTTTCTGCTCCCATGCCTCATGCAGCCCTGCTTGTCCCACCAACAGCCTCTGGGCTGGCTGCAGGCAAGGCTGTGGAAGAGGCAGGCAGATGTTTAGAGCTGTGAGCTGGCAGGGAGGCAAGCAGGACAGCACAGGGACCAGCTTGTCCCATGCTGGGTTCAAATTCACTCCCCATCCCTACGCAGCAGTTGCAGCCTCCAGGTGCACACCCACCTTCTTGTCCCTTCCCTTGGCACATGGATTTCTCTACTGGAGCAGCTGCATCACTGCTACCTTGCATCAGCTCAGGCCCATGCCTGTACTGACTGGGCTTACCACCTATGAATCAGAGAATCACAGAATTGCTAAGGTTGGAAAGGACCTTTAAGATCATTGAGTCCAACCATTATCTGTCTCTACCAGGCCACTTCTACACCCTGCTTTTAAATACATCCAGGGATGGTGATTCAACCACTTCCCTGGGCAGCCTGTTCCAGTCCTTGACAACCCTTTTGGTGCAGAAGTTTTTCCTAGTGTCCAACCTAAACCTCCCCTGGAGTAACTTAACCCCATTTCCTCTTGTCCTGTCAGTTGCGGCTTGTAAGACGAGACCAACATCTGCCTCCTTACAACCTCCTTTCAGGTAGTTGTAGAGAGTGGTAAGGTCACCCCTCAGCCTCTTCTTCAGGCTAAACAACCCCATTTCCCTCAGCCACTCCTCATAAGACTTATCCTTGAGACATCTCACCAGCTTCGTTGCCCTTCTTTCCACCTTCTCCAGAACCTCAACATCTTTCTTGTACAGTGGTGCCCAAAACAACACAGTTCTCTATTCTGTTGACTCAAAGAACTAGTCATTTGGGAGAAGTAATGCTAGATGAGACATGCTTTTAATTTAATTTAATGGCTTTTAGCACATTGATACTTCTGCTAGTGCCTATGGGACCTGCTTGTGGCCCAGTGTTTGACCACTTACTTAATAGTCAAGAACATTTGCATAAGCAAAGGGTTTACAGTGAACAAAGGCAGCAGCACATGGGAAGGGCAGCAGGGAATCAAGTGTTCATCACTGCTACAAGTTCAGAGTTTAATCCAAATGTGGGGGCCAGGCAATCAGACTTGAACACCTATGAGCTTCCTCTTCCTCCTCTCTTTTGGCAGGTGGCAACAGCACTTGCATAAGGTCCCCCTGCAGAACAAGGAGTGGAGCAGGGGAGTTCTTTGCTGGTTATTACATGCCGGACCCAAATGCAGTTGCCCCAGATGCTAAATCATTACTGCAACCTCACACGAAGTTAGATGGGGCTTGCAGTGCCTTGAGTTACTGCAGAAGGGCGAATGTGGGACCTGTAGCAGCGTGTCTACTCTGCTACTTCTAGGGCGGTCTGTGCCGCAAGACTCTGTGGCTTGGCTGCAGGCTGGATGGTGACCTGCTAATGGAACCTAAGAACTCCACCTCCATCTTTACCATGCGCTTCTACCAGGCCAGAGCCAGCAGTCCTTGAAAACATGGCACCGCTCCCAGTGTTGGCACAGGAGAGCATCTTTCATCCTCTTGGTCAGCAACCCTGGGTTGTCCCCATCTCTCAGGCCACATGGACTTTGTGGCTGCTCTTGGGGCTCAAATTCCAGTTGCATCCCAACAAGCTAGAAAGCCTTCAAAATCATGCAGGGAGCAGGTAAAATGAGCAGCCTGGCTTCTGGACTGGGTATATTTTCTTAGTTTACTCTGGCATAGTGTTTCCTAGTTCCATTTCCTAGCTCCACATTGAAATGGAGTTGCCTCGCTGTCCCGTTCCCCGTTTTACCTTGGAAACTAGCACTGCTCCAGGGAAGGCTGCAAATGAACCAGGGCACCTTGGCTTCCCTCAACCCTTCTGCTGCTCACTGGTTGAAAACTCCACTGCTCATTTACTTCTGGCACTCTCCATGTTTTTATTGATGCCCATAAAGATCCGACTTCTGTAAATAACATAAAACCCATTAAAAAAGGTGTGCTCAGTACATTTTCCTTTACTCCTATTTACCCTGTCCAAAGGCACTCTGCAGATCAATAGAACACCTACTTAGCTCTTCGGCATTTCACGCTGGCTGATTATGTCCCTCTCAACTGAAGACAAATTGTAAAACAGTGTACTCACATGAAACCAAAAATACAAGCAGATCCAAAATACTTCCCTGCTAAGGTAATCCTGCCGGGGCTCCCACTAAAGGTAACACTTTCCCTCTGAAATGGCACAGTCATGTTTCCTTGTGGCACTGAGTTGCGACACCACTACGTCAGGATTGCGTGGCATTCTCCTGCATGGGTTTAGAAGGTTAGGTGAGGAGCAACACAAGGGAGAAGCTGACCTAGATTTTCTAGGTAACCTTAGCTGCTAAAACAGGACATGAATGCAGCAGAGGAGCCCAGCTCATGAAAAACGAGAGTTCTCATCCCACGCACTTGTGAATGCAAGTCTCCACAGTACTCAAACAGCATGAGGAGGACAACAATGTGTGCAGGCTCTGGCTGTTGTTGGGGAGCACAGAATGTACTGGAGCAAGACGACACCAAGGCTGACTTCCTGGCTTCCTCTCAGCATCCTCAGATAGCCCCTGCAGCCGTCAGCAAGCTGGGTCCTCCTGGGATAGTGGCCCAGCTTGTCGTGAGATAGGAATGCAGGTTAACTTAGCGTGCTTCGGGAGAAAGGTTAAGATGTCTGCAACCATGCTTATGCTGGTGGAGATGCACTGAGCTGGCAGGCCCAACGGCTGAAGGAGGGAGTCTTGTGAAGATAAGACGGTCCTGTTTTGGCTAAACCAACAAAAGCAAGTAGCTTTGACCCAGGTTTTGAAGGCTATAGTGTCCGAGAAAGAACCTTTGCCTGATTGTCTGCAAAATTAAAGTGTACACCTCTGTAATATCGTAGTGAGACCAATAAAGTACATGCTAAACACAGATGACTATATTAGTCAACTCTCCACCCTCATCATGCTAGACGTCACCTGGAAGGCAGGGACATCAGGATATTGAAAACCACAAGGGGAATACCTCTCTGGGGGGAAAAGACTGAAGATGTAGCAGAGATGGTCAATGGGCTGTACTCCTCTTCCTCCTCCCAAGACAGGGACACCTTGGTACGAATTGCACCGTCACAATACAGTGTAACTGCTCCTAGCATGTTATATATTAGCGCTAATTACTAACTCAAGCTTGATTTTGCATTTATCAGTGGCAATTCCAAATGTATGTGTCACTTGAATACTCTTAACTTTGTGAAGCTGTCTCAGTGAAAGTCCTTAGGAGGGCTCTGAAATGGGCAAATACTGACTTAGTGAAATTTCTTCAGAGTCCTTGGGGCTCTGTCAGGCAAACATCAAACTCTTACCCCACACGTGACAGTCCTGCTCGCAGAGGCTGAGGAGACAGGAGTCAATAATGATATATATGAAAGCACGCACACAGCCCTGGAATGTGATTTGCTTTCCAAAAGCTTCAGTAGTCCACCTTCTAGGAGCTGGACACTTCATGCCATGGAAAGCTGAGCACCAGCAGGAAGCCCATCTGTAGGGAGGTACTTACACAATTCCAGAAAAACTGAATTGAGCAAATTTAAAATGTGTGACTTACACATAAGGAGTCAGAGTTGTTTTAGAAACCTCTGAAGGCATTTGACCCCCCTCTGAAGCTTTCGTTGCCTCCAAGTGGACCAATAATGGAATGTTTGCTTTTCACACAGACCAATTATTTTATTACCGTGTGCAGAAGTGATGCACCCATCTGAAGGACCTGAGAGAATGTGGAAGTTGTGCTATAAAATCTCACCTTCTGCTTCATTTACAGGTATACTGAGTTCTTTCCCACTTTTCTTTCCTCTTTTTTTAACATAAAAGCTTTGAGAATATAATTAAATAGTTCTGTCCCATCTCCTTCCTGCTCCCCCGCCAAAAGGATGCTGAAAAGACAACCCCTGAAATGTGCATTTCAAAGATGACGGAACAGAAATGGATACATTAAGCCATCTTCCCCAAAACACATGGAAACCCAGTGGCAAGGTGAGCAAGAAAAACACAATTTGAAAAAAAAAAAAATCACAACTCAATCCCTATGCTCTCTAAATCACAACATGGGTTCAGTCAATAATGTAGAACATTGTGTGGTAAAAATTAAAATAATACTTTTATTGATATGCTTAAACAGAAAACGTAAGTAACATCATAAAAAACCAAACAAAAGATACATCTATTCCTTGATGTACCTACCAGACAGACATTTCATTGTTTTTCTCAGTAATCACCTGGAGGGGATTGTCTTCCCACTGACTCGTGTGTCAAACAGCCTTTGCTTTAGGGATTTTTCACCTATGTTCATTTGTTCCTACGCCATCTAAGGACTGTGACGAGCACCGTGGTTGTGGCTGTTTTTCCTAAAGCCTAATTCCAAAAGGAGCATCATGTTGATTCCACCCAAACACTGCACAGAGGATTGTGCATTGCTGCAGCCTTCCAGACAAAGCCCTAACAGATCCCAGCAGAAGTGAGGATATTAACCTGGTTCTACTCGCATGCAAAACCACAAAATTACGGGTTCCTCTGGGACACGTTTTCTTTCAGAGTCATGGAGGCTTGGAAAAGCCACAAAGCTATCATGAAAAAGTAAGATCAGAACTCAAAAGATTTCTAATAAAGATAAATCTAATACAAATTTATTCTATAAATATTTTTTTTTTCCTGTCAAAAGACAAAACACTTATAGAAACGTACAAGAAATATTCCTTGGGAAAAAAAAAATGAAGCTACGGAAAATTACAAATTATCAGCTGCTTTAATTTAACTTGAACCTTGCAGAATTGTGCTGCACTCAGTCCTGTTCGTAAACGCACCACGGTTCCCTCAGTGCAATCACTCTAATTCTCTCTTCGTAAACACTGTTGTTAATCACTCTTTTCTTCTACTTGGTAGTGTCTGTATTCTGGCTTCAGCTCCCATGTGTTTTTGTGGGTCCCCTTCACGTTGTAGATGCCTATTTCTCTTAGAATTTCTTTCAAGTATATCTGAAAAGAAACAAAAATTCAAATTACACAGGTAGGCGACTGCCACAGTTCCTACACAACATCACACGATCTGCTCGGTCACACTGACTTCTTTCATAAAAACGGCTCAGTGGACAGCAACGTTGGTTGATCGGCACGAATTTGTGCAAGAACGACTCTGTGACAGAGTCCAACCCCTGGTCACTCACAGGGATTAGAGCAGCCTGCGTGTAATGCCAAGTGCAAGCCCCAGGGGTGATGGCTCCTGGGTAGACCATGTGCAGCCCTCTGGGATGTGGAGAGGCTGGTACTGGCCAGATGGATGCTCCATGGGCTGACAAAACTAAGCTCCCAGTGCCTCTGGGAGGGAGATGCAGGGGTTACCTCACACACCTGTCTCCTGCTAGAATTTCCCCCTGAGCTAAGAGCTCTTGGCTTCTCATCCTGCTGGGGCTGGGATTATCTTGACAGTCCCTGCCTTATTCAGACCTCATCAAAGCCCCAAGATGCTGGTTTTCATGCCATTTTGTGAAGCTTTAGGTATTTTATTATGGCTTCATTTTTAGAGGAGACCTGAGTAGGTGCCAGAGAATTTTCTAACACATTCAAATATTAAGGTGAGGAAGAGAAATGAAAAAAAATACAAGCAAAGCTATGATAGCAGTTGTATAACCTTTGACACAAGACAGCTCACTAATATCACATTCCTTTACTCTTTCTAATAAACATCAGTAATTTGTTTCATTTTTTAAAGAGCCATTTGCCTGCTTGTTTGTTTAAATATTAATCAGGACTGACTTGAGTGGATTGCCATGGCAACAGCAGACCACAGTTGAAGAATCTCCCCACTAAATTCATAACTGCTTTAGTTTGAGCAATTTAACCCTCTTTGAGTGCATATATTAAACTGCAGTTACTGGAATCCTTGTATTTTTTGTATCTATAGTTCCACTAAGCACAAATATCAACATACTCCAGCTCATTAAAAAAAGCGAGTACTTGTTGATGACATAGGAAAAAAGGAAGGTTGATTGCCCAGTCTCTTCCTCACACTCTCCCCATTTTTTGCTAAATGGAAAGGTTGGGAAATAAATAAAAAATACATTCTCAGTTGGTTAAAAAAACCCTGTTAGAGAAACCAATCATTATTCTTTCTCCAGGTACACATCAAAAATTTTAAAAAAAGAACAAAATCCAGATGCCACACTAACGACAATACTTCTTATGGACTCATGTAGCAAAACGGTTCTTAAAGCCTCTCCCAAAGCAACGAGGGCTGTTTGTCTGACAAGTAAGAAAGATAACCACGTAACAACAGACTGCGTAGCCAAACTATTTGCAGAGAAAAGACCCAAAGAAATGAGAGACCTCCTCTTCTTCACGCAGGAGCCGGGAGTTCATTTTGCACTGCGGGGATGGCTCTTCAGTCTTCCTGGGTGCATGATGCGAACCCCAGCAGGTGGCAGCAGGAGATCAGTGGACATCTCCTGGCACACCTTTCCACATCTCCCCTATTGCAGGGATGCTGTCATTCTTTGAGAGTCGGGGACTGAAGGCAAACCTACTCATTTACAACAGTAATTAGCGTGCAAACGTTTTGGTGCGACACCGCTGCTGTTGTGCGATGCGTTTTTTAAAAGGTAATGAAAGCAGGTGAAAAAAGTGATTTCTGCTTGGGTACGTGTAGATGTGTGTTGCCTGCGTGCCCGCTGCTTTGTTTGCGATCCTTGCGCAGGCACGCGGGGTGGCTTTCAGGAGTGTCACTGACAGACACTTCAAAAGATGGCAGCGTGGGTGGAAGAAACACTCAGATTCAAGGTTAAATTCTGCTCTTGGAGAATTGGGAAAAAAAATAGAATTGCACTTAGTCCCATGAAGCACATCCATATGCAGTTCCTGGGCTGACAGACCTAGTCTGCGTTTGGGAAGTCAGGTCACAAGGCGTGGCGATGCCGCAGGGCTCAGGCAGAACAAAACCGCTGCAGCTGCACGGCTGTTTGGTGGCGGTATCTTTGGGTGACATCTTGCACAAGGCAGTTCTCAGGAATTTGATATGCTTATCTCTCACTACTTCCTCATGCCTCTAAACCACTCATCCAGTTAAACAAAGGTTACTTTTAATTTCAATTAGTTTCCAGACCGGATTCCTCAGGCAGTTCTGCTTCTCTCTGGGCAAAACTTCCAGGAGTTTTGATTCAACAGCGTAACAAGACAGAACAAAACCAACCCAAACTGAATAGGAAGGTGATGTCTGTGCCGTACCTAAGGGCTCTTCAAGCTGGGACTGTGAACTGCAGCAGCTGAGGATTTGCAAGATATTCCTATTTGCCATCTCTGCGCCAGGGGGAAACAAGCAGCAGTGGTTTTAGGGAGGGCAGCTGAAAGCATTAACCCAAAGAAATCACTCTGCGTGCATAGAATCATAGAATTATTGTGGTTGGAAAGGACCTCTAGGATCATCAAGTCCAACCTTCATCCCAACATCTCCCTAACCACTAGACCATAGCTTCATGCGCCACATCTACTCGTTTATTAAACACCTCCAGGGATGGTGACTCCACCACCTCCGCACAGAAAACACTGAACTGTTGGGGCTTTCAGACAATGACAAATGAGGGATAATCCTGCTGTACTGGTACTGTACTTGAGAGCAACTGGCTTGACGAGATGAGTTCAGGGGACGTTATGATTATTCCTGCTGGATTGCTTCTCCTTCCAGAAACAAGGACCCTCCACCTGGGTCTGCGCTGTGCCAGGCCGGCCTCGGCATCTTAAAGCATACTACTCAGTCTGACACTGTATCGTCAAGAGAACTTCCCCACTTCCTCCAGTGATGCCAAATCCTGAATTTTAGAGCCTGGTGAGAGCTAATCAGGGACCCACAATTTCTTTGCAGAAAGCTATTTGATATGCTTATATAAATGTAATTCTAACACAGAAGCTAATCTGTAGGTAATCTGTACATTTAAGGCATCTTCTGCTCTGTTACACCTTCCTTCATGATTTTTTCCATAAAAAGTGAAATGTTATTATAGAATAATGGGATAAAAATTTCTGAGAGAGGAGTTAACTTTCAAAGCTCTGAAAATCCTTCTGAAACTTTGAGGATGGGGAGGGAACCACAACATATTTAGGAAAATCATTACTTAAAGCTGAAATAAAAGGAAATACTGCAAAAAATCTACCCCATTTTGAAAAAATACAATTCAGACTAGACCACTAGTTCCATACTGGTTCCATTCTTCACAAATATTTGATTGCTCACATAAAAAGCATATTATGTTCTCAGCCATGACGTCCAAATCTAGAATTACCACAGTATTTCCAGGGAGCACTCAGTATTTACATCTGGGTAGGTGGCAACAGATTTGCCTACTACTGCAAAATGTTATTTTTCATTAAAAAGGAAAACAAATAAACCTAGGTTTCCCTAATGTAACAGTAGTTTGTGTTCAGAATAGACTTGCTTTGTGATTTCATGACCACAAAATAAAGATGGCAGCAATTTCCTGTGCAACATGCAACATATTCTGTCGCAATGGTTTAATTTACTATTTACATTTACCATTATGTAAGAAAAATAACCTTATCTTTTACTTTGCATCACTTCGGATGTGAATTCTCTTAGACAAATGTGTCTTAAATATTATCAGCCAGTGATGTAAGCACCTAGAACTTCATTTTAACAGGAGCTGAGGAGACAGCAGCAGCAGCCTTTTTTTTACCTTGCATCTGAAAATAACCTCAACATTTAGAAACTCAGAGGAGAAATTACATACCCAGACAATCTTAGACACTACGACAGAAAATAAAGCAGTGAACACCCAGCAGAGATTAATTAGCAGCCAACCTCTGTACGGGAAGTCATGCCTGTTCACCTGTAGGCATTTTCCTGTTTTATGTCAGGTATAGCCGCTCTGCGAACAATAAAGTCACAGTGGGCATTAGGAACAGATACTTTATTTTCAGAAGAAAACCAAAAGTTGCACACCAGAGGTTGAGGTCTGCAGCATTGGGGATGCTCAAACACAGAGCGAACACTGGCTGAGCAGCAGGAACCAAGAAATCGTATTTTCAAATGGAAGCCATTAGCAACTCCCTACAGAAGTTTTTAATGGGAACCCACGTGGGAAATCAGGACAGCTTTAGACGAGGGGTAGATGATGTACTGAAAGGTAGTTTTGAATTTATCACCATACTGACTACCCAGTGAATGAAGAAAGGCATCAGGAATAGGATTTTTGTCATTGTCCTGGTGTCAAGGATACCCGGGCCTGAGGAAGGTGGATGGGCACCAACACCTACAGGAAAATCCTATCTGGGAATGAACACAAAGCCCTGACTCCCGCACACAGCTCGAAGGCTGCACAGCCCACTTGGGGGAAGACGGTTTAATGGCTTGATTAACCTCTCAGGAGCCCCATGGGACTTTTAGCCATCAGTAGAGAGACTCAAATAAGAAACACAGATGCAAAGATACAGCCCAAAGAACATGTGATGTTGCATCAAATTAGTCTACAACTTCCTTTTAACATATCTGTATTACTACAATAGCTGAAAAAAACCCCAAAGGCTAGATAGAAGTACACAGCACAGATCTACTATGCTACAGGCAGAATATATCCAGGAGCATATGATGACAGCAGAGACATATAGACAGGCAGAGAAATTCATCGTAAGTGTAATAGAAGTGTTCATGTGAGGTTATTTCGCTCTACAGATCTACTAACTACCCTATACATCTAATCCTTAGGGCAGCGACTAAGACAAAAATTGTATTAATCTTGCCTGACGTTTGGTGCTTGTGTCAGAAGCACAGCTTTTGCAGGCTCCTTTGAGCTGATGCAGAGAGACAGGTACGTTCAAGAGGTAAATCACATCACAAGAGGAAGGAAACTTTTGTTCTCCCATGGCTTAAGTGGGAGTTGGGGGTCACTGTTTCCAGCAGAAGCCATGCTAGATGGGATTCATCTGCACCTACTTACATTCAAAGAGATCGAGATAGTGACTATTACACCTGTATCTCACAAAAAGCAAAAACCAACCCGAGCCTTAATATTTTCTTGCCACTCCCAATACATCTCAGCTCCCATGTTCCACATACATTCTCAGCCACATAGGTAAGAAGTTAACTCATTAGATAAATGAATGGAATAGAAGATATGAATACATTATCCAACTAGTTTCTTCCAAGGTACTAGAACACCATGAACCTACATATATTTGAATTGGGTAACAACTTTGTGCAGCTTCTTAACCAAACAGATTGTGCCCCTCATACAAATCGTCTGACACAGATTCACCTAATTCTAAACAAGAAATGAGCAGAACTAGTAAGCAGCTCCATTTCCCCCCCTCTTTTACAGAGGAATATTTTTTTCCATAATCCAGCTGTCACTGTTCCTTCTTCTGCCTTAGCTCTAACAACTTCTGAAATTGTTGCTCCATTTAGACTCAAACATAATTAAATCCCTTTAAATTTTCTGAAAACTGCAGCTGGGTTGAGAAGAGATATCAAAGTCAGCAATGAGAAATATCAAAAGCACCAAAAATACTTAGAGAATCATAGAATGGTTTGGGTTGGAAGGGATCTCAAAGATCATCTAGTTCCAACTCCCATGCCATGGGCAGCGACACCTTCCACTAGACCGGGTTGCTCAAAGCCCCATCCAACCTGTCCTTGAACACATCCAGTGTTGGAGCATCCACAGCCTCCCTGGGCAACCTGTGCCAGTGACTCACCACCCTCAGAGTGAAAAACTTCTTCCTAATTTCTAATCAAAATCTCTTCTTCTCCAATTTAAAGCCACTACCCCTTATGTGTCACTGTCTCACCCCACTCCTGCCTGGTCTGCTCAAGGAAAGCTTGAACAGGGGAAGAAGAGAAAGAACTGGAAAGTTAGGTTCATAGATGAAGGGGCTGGTAGTCTCTGCAGGAGAACAAAACCATCATGTAGGCATACGTCTTCATGCTTTTCTTGTTTGTGTATCAAAAGAAAAAAAAAAATCCCAAATATCAAACTTCTAGACTCTTAGTCTAAAAATTGTTCTATTTGTAAAGAAAATCATGTGACTTTGGGGTTGACATGATGTCTGAGCTCCTAACCTGGATAATGTGTGCATTTAATAGTGATTCCATGAAATGTAACTTTTTTAGATCCACAGAAAAAGAGTAAGCCCTGTTGCTATGCCAAGACCAAGTTCGGAAGCTGAAGGCAGGGCTGACCACTCATTCACTCATTCACATGGTGGCTCTCTAGTGCCACCAGCAATAGAACTAGGCTGTTACTTCAGAATAGCGTGGGAGATGTCAGAGCATTACAGAATTTAGTTTCTAGTATAAGAGCAAACCTAAATAAGAAAGAGACCGTTAAAGTTACTTAAACCATCTCTGTCAAGAAAGAGCATACTCACTGCAATGCTCGGTATCCTACACAGTCCTAAAAATAACTTGATTTTTGTTTGTGGTAAAACATATTTGGAGAGCTGCTTCAAAGCATATAGTATATATGAAACTATTTTCTGGATATAGAAAATACATACAATAGCAACTACTGAAAATGGTTATATTACAAGACTACTAGTACGTACCACCGGCTGTTTGGTTATGTCCACCAGGTCCTTAATGTTGTAATACTGATGTTTCTCAAAGGCTGAAAAAAGCATGTCCAACACTTGTTGTTTATCAGCTCGAGCCCGTTTTCCGTCTTCTTTCTTCTTCTTCTCATATTCAATCTATCAGACACAAAACACATTTTAAAGATGTTCGTATGTAAGGCTTGTATAATTCTCAGTGCTGAACATTAAGACATAAAAAACCTCTTCTATTTAATAAAACACTGTTCAGTGACTCAGTGCTTTTCATCTGGAAAATTTTCTTTTGAGCGCTGAAATGTTCTTTTAGGAACATAAACCAGCATTTTGTCCTCAGCATGATAAGCTTTTCAGATAGGTATTTCTGCTTTTAGCCAGTTAAAAAATCCAGCAACAGAGTCTGCATGATGTTCCTAAACCTGGAGAGAGAATTAGTTTTAGCAGAGGAATCCAAACTGAGACAGTATTTCACTCCACCTCTGTTGATATCAGCTTCTGAAGTATAACAACAAGTATCAAACAACCTCAAAATTGCCATACTCGGGAAAATCTACAGACCAACATGGCAACATCACAGAATCACAGAATGGTAGAGGTTGGAAGGAACCTTTGGAGATCATCTAGACCAACCACTCTGCAAGAGCAGGTTCACCGAAAGCACATTGCACAGGAATGCATCCAGGCAGGTTTTGAAAGTCTCCAGAGAAGGAGACTCCACAGCCTCTCTGGGCAGCCTGTTCCAGTGCTATGACACCCTTACAGTAAAGAAGTTCCTTCTCATGGTGAGATGGAACTTCCTGTGTTCAAGCTTGTGCCTGTTACTTCTTGGCCTGTCACAACACAATCTTGTCCACAATCATAACAACCACCTGCCCAAGGGATGCTCAAATGGCCCTCAGACATTGCCTCATCTGCTCCAGAAACAGCTCACAAGGCAACCACTCTGTCAATATAAAACTGATCTTCACGGAGTGAAGACACAGTTCAAGGACAGGGATGGTATCTCTTTGGGAGAAACCTGAGTAGCATAAAGTTACTGTAGTCCAAAAAACAAACCTTCCAAGCAAGTAGAGGCCCCTTGTTGCCACACATCATCCTATTTCAAAATGCATATTATAAAGTATTCAACTATTACAATCTGCAGAAGATGACCATATATTTTTGCAGAAAATCTTATCGTCTCCAAAAATACTCCCTGCATTTCCTCAGATTCATCATCAGAAGCAAGATTTGCACAGAGCAGCACACCCCAAACAAAGCCCAGTCACTACTGAGCACCAACGGCAACATCTGCCAGCACATCACTCCATCCATCCCCGATTTCACTCTGGATAACAGAAAATCATCAAGATCCTTGGAACTAAAAAAAGGTGGCCCAGAAGTAACATAATTAATGTAATAATCAAGTGCTTTCAGGCAAAATGTGTGGGTAAATCTGAAGCAGAACAACATACAGGAGAAGAAATGCATGTGATCAATGAAGGACACACGCCTGGCTGCCAGGGGGGAATTTTGTATGGAAGTCATTCTGCCTGTGATGTCTCATATCTGATCCTCAAAAGGAAGACCTTCAGAGAAGAAGCTTAGCAATGAAAATTCATGGTTCTACTGGATACTAAAAATCTGATTTTTAAGAAGAGAGATTCGTTTTATGGCACCATTTATTTTTTTCTATGTTTCCCTGCCAGCTAACTCCCTCCTACTCTCTGAGTGAAAATAGCCTGTCTCTTGGTATGTGTCCCAAAGTGGCTAAAGATTATTACCACCTTTGCTGTTGCTCAAGGGTCTCTGGCCAGCCAACTTCCTCCTTCAGATCCTGGAAGAGCTGTACATCACGGAATTGAACACAGAACAACTGTTCTCAGCCTGTAGCTTCACGTCTGTGGCGTCTGCTTAAAACCTAAGATGGGCTTGGGCAAACAAATACTTGTCTGCTTTTCCAGCTTATGTTAGTGTTAAAAAAGATACAACCTCTCCACACAAACCTACGCAATTGATTTTTATCCACTAATACGCTCTGGTGTAATTATTTAACTCTTTAGCCTCTGCATTTAAAAAAGATAAATCTTTAAAACAGTAATAGCTTTGCAACAATACCAAACTGTAGCAGCAAGTAAAACAGCTTCACAGTGCATCATCTTGGTTACCATGACCTACAGCAGAACTGCTACGCCACAGAAACTAGCGCAGGAACACAAATCTGGGACACTGACCTTCCTATAAACAATGGTACGTCAAAACATTTACTTCTTCAGAAAGTTCAGCAAACAATTCATTAGGAGCCTCTGTTGACCTTGAAAAGGTTTTAACCGTAAGCTTTGGAAGCCCTGATGCAAATTCCATTTCTGTTTGTCTGTTGGTATAGGATAATGCAAGAAGACTGCACCTAGTTGTAAACATGTGAAGTAGAACTGCAATGGCACTGAAATAGATATGAACAAGTCTACTCAGCTGACGCACTTTTGAACTATAAACCTGAAATACAGCCAGGATTGTTTAACACAAGAGAAAAAAATGACACCATGATATGAGATAAACTGAATTCTTTACCAAGCAGTATGGCCAGGGTGCACTCAGGGGTTACCTACGTCTGTTGGTTGCAACTCCACCAATGAAGCCATTGGCCAGTTCTCTGGGTATGCTCATACTGTCATACAGGTATCGGAGAAGCTTGATAAATGTAATTCATCTAAAAGTCTACTATGACCTACATCACTACCCATGTCCTGGTACATAAGCAAAGGTGTCTGTATGAAGTACCTAAAGAAATGATACAAAGAGTAGGGAGCAGGAGGAGACTGGCCCCTTGCTGCATGAAATGTGGGATGCAGTATGAGATGTGTGAGAGCGCTACCTGCAAGATAAGCAATGCACTAAATCAACTGTTTGATTGTCAAAAAGGTCTTTGCATCTGATCTTCCAAATGATCTGATGCCAGTCAGTCTGCAGCATTAAAATGCTTTTAATTTACATCTGGCTTAAGTCGGAACTCAGTAAGATATATGATGAGCACTTTATATTTTTTCTGCCAGAGAAACCATCTCTCCAGAGCAACCACAGTCATGTTTTAACTTAGCGCAATGGTGTAGGGCCTGTCTGCAAGGACACGGGCACATCCTGAGGACAATGAAGTATGTGGGTTTTAAGACATGCATATAAAATTTATTTTAGTATGAAGCTGTCCCTTTGGTCTTAAATAATATACATGAATATGTAACATCTCAGTCTAAAGTTGACACTTCATGCTAGCATTGAAGAACATTTGTCATGATCAGAATCCCATGGCACTGTATATTTTGGAAGCCTCATTTCTACCTACAAGAACAATTTGGGTTTCCATCTTCTAATGTAATTTGTATTTGAAAATTTCTCCTTTGCTTTGTAAGCTGGAGAGAGCCAAAGGGAAAACTCACTGTCACATATGTAACGAGACTGACAGTGCTTCAAATAAACGAACGACCAAGATCATCACGAAGTATGTCAGTATCATCTTTTCGTATGGAATGAAACCAAGGTACAGAAAATACCTGGCATGCATAAAGTTGCAGACAGTGCCACATTACATTGTGTTTTCAGAAGAAAATGACAGCAACTCAAACATTATGAAAAATAATCTAATCTAGTTGGGTACGACAAATGTTTTTCAGTCCCGTTTGAAAACTGCTCCAGATTTTTTCCCTTTGGTAGTTTATGGTCAAACATGGGAATTACTGTCCTGTAGGATACATTGTACCACAGGGGAAGGAACACACGACTACAGCTTTATGGAGTCCTCTTCAAAAATCAAGACATCAACTCTGTATTATCCTGGAAACAGAGTTTTCTAATTAGCTCCTGCAATGGGCTTTCCTGAGCCTGAGTTTTTAGCCTTGTTTGACTTAGACATCCCCAGAATTTTCCAGTTTCTCTGTGCAGTTGCTGATGAAGTCATGGCTGATACTGATGAACAACACTCTACCGGGTTTTCAGTAGAGCCCTACTACATTTGAGACACTGGGTTATGGGACACTAACACCGGGGACATTAAAAATATTTTGAATATATGCACATATTGACATTTTACAAGAGGTGGAGATGGAGTATCCAGTCTTAATTTGTTGCCATAAAAGCATTCAACACTTCAGAGGTCAAGTCTAGAAGCCAGTAGGAGAGATGAAGGTGTCTTGACTGAGTTCTGGGTTCCTGCATGCCTCTGAGGTCACTTTTCAGTGCAAAGACCTATGCATTTGTTTTTGAGGCTAGCAACTTTTCTCTGACTCAAAAATACATTAGCTGTTGCTGAGCAAGAACAAGAGTGAAGCACTGAGCTGGCAAGAACAAGAGCGAAGCACTGAGCTTATTCCTTCTGTACACGGCAGCGCTATGGGAATAATGGGTAAGTAACATGGGCGCAATGGGAAAAGCTGCTGGGACTCTCAAGACAATCTCTGAGAAGAACAACAAAAAAATCCATGGTACATTGTACCTCTTCGAATGACATATAGCAAAAAATGTGCTTAGCTGGCAGCTAGCTGCTAGCTACAACTCTCTCAATGTGGAGAAAAAACCCTGCTTGCTTTAAAATTGATGCTTCCTACACAAAAGAACAAAGTAACGATAAGGAAATTCCCAACATTACCTTCACTGATGTTAGGTCTCTGACAGGACTACTTCATGACTGACTATAAAATCCCAATTACACCAATAACAGTCTCCCGGAAAATAACATGAAGTAGCCTTTCTAACCAAAGCACAATCTTTTTTTTTGCCAGTAAATTGTAATGCCCAGCATTCTTCTTTCTCTATTACTTTAGTGACTTGGTACATTCTCCCCAGTAGGAGCTTCTATCTTACATTCCCTAGATGAGCTAAAGTAAATAAAAAGAGGAGGGTTTGTATTCCCTATACAAATGCAACGTGAATATTCTAGTATTCTTAATTCATTAATGTATAAAATCAACTCGCACTGAAAACTGAATATCAAACCCTCCCTTTGTTGGAAAGCAATTTGCAGCTGGCATCCCAGTTGCCCACGTTTTAATTAGCAACACTTAAGCATTTCCCTCCAACTTTAGCAACAGCTCCCAGTGTTGTCTAAAAACACAGAGCACCTTGTGAAGTGCTATTAAAAAAAAAAAAGTATCTGTTCCTGTTTTCTTCTTTTTTGTGTTCTGAATACACTGCTCGTACCAAGTTACAATGCAGCCTTTCATTTGTTCTCTTCTCGTGTTTTTTTGTAAACAAGATCTGTTATGCAGTAGGCTTAAAGCACGTTTGCGAGTCATGTTACAAACTGCATGTACACCGTAAACTAATTAGATTTCTTCAAAACTGTGTGGGTTTTAAATTTAAAAAGCATTAATATATCTTTTGATTTCAAGGAAGGACCATTATACAACAAGCTGTCGAGTGCAGAAGCTGCGAGTTTATCCCTGCAAGACTTCATATAGGAATCAATTTTTCTCTGTTTACCTTCCCACGATTGTTGCTAAGCTGCCAAAAATGCCTTCTTGAAGGTATCATTAATACTGAAGCTGATGTATTACACTGCTTCGGTAGACAGCTAATACCAAGGTGCTAAGAAAAGTGAGACTAAATCTAAAGTTTCATCTGAAGACGTTTGAAAGTAGTCTTGAAGGTTTTCCCAGACACCGGAGCATGGGTACCAACTGCTATAGTATGGGAGAGTGGGAAGAGGGGAGACCACAAAGAAGTCTCCAAAGGGGTAACCAGGACCACTTTTCCACTCTACTACAAAAAATAAGTCATAGAAAGATTCCAGCTGCAAGAATATTAACATTGCAACCTTGTAAACATGAGTAATATTTACTGATATACAGAAAATGAAGGTCCCTTTCCCAGAGAAGAATAGCTAAATTAAAATCCTGGCATATATCGTAATGGAATTGCAATTTCTTGCAATAAAAGGGTAAGCTTAATATAATTTCTTGAAAAAAAACCAAACCAAAACAACTTTCCCCGGTCTTTGTATTCAAGCTATTGCTATTTCCCATCCCCATGTAATTAATTTCCATCCTCCTTCCTGTTGTATGTTCATTTATGGATACATGGAGCAGCTGCACTTAAGCCACATTTAGTATTCTGTCATCTCTGCCTTCAGGAAATGCTATTCCTTTCTTTCTTATTTAGTAAATATTCTTTCATCAGAAACTCTCCAGAAGATGACTGAATGTAGCAGCATGTATGGCAGTTTGTACATTCTCTTCTTTCCTGTGAAAAGTCTTCTCCCCAACAGGGCTGTGATATAATTAGACGCAATGCAGCAAGTTTTAAGAAAGCAAATACTGCTTGAAAACAGCAGAAAAATTTAACCAAGAGGTTTAAAAAAGTTCATGGACTTGTTCTCCCAGTTGTATGTCCTTTCAGCCATCTAATAAAAGACCTGAACCTTAATAAAAGACTTAATGAAAAGAAAGATGTTGTAGCAAGTAGTCATGCCAGGGCCTTGAGAGTCAAGGCAAGGCTAAGAGTGACTCAAGTACAATTATGTCCTACTATATTTTTCCTATCAGAACACCTTTGAGGTAGACATGAAAAGTAAACCCACTGCCAATGGATTTCCATTAGCATGAACAGCTACATAACCAATAAAAACCTTACAATTAGGACACCAGAGCATCATAACTTTTAAGAAGCCTGGTTACATCCTGCTTATACCTCCTGAATCTCACACAAGACTTCATTTTTTTCTGTCTTGTACAACAGCAGTTTGCAGCTGGAATAAAGATACAAAGATCATCTCCACGTTGAAGTCATACTGTTGTAATTGTGTTAGTGTCAGGGAAATGGCACAGAATCCCACTAAAAAGAAAAGCTGTACACTGCTGTAGCTTATTCTCCTTCTTTGATTCTGAAATAACGGTAGCATCATAAAACAACATACTCATAGACAATTGCATTTGCATAGCAGGATATACCAGTGTGACTATTTTGGTTAAATGTCATTCCCTTAGCTGAAATAGTTACATTGGTATGATCTTCTATCTATAGATCAGACTTTGAACAGTAACTACTACAAAACAGTCCCTTGAGAGAGAAACGATTATTTTTGGTTCTGTGGAAAGAGACTGCCTTTCAGAATAATGCTTAAATATCATCTAGTATATTGTCATTTGTTTTATGTAAATAAAATCTTAATAAGAAGTGTAAAAGTTTAAATGATTAACACAGTGACTCATTTTCAGTATGACTTAACATTTCTCACACTCAATAGTAACAGCAATTATATATGCATACATACAAATTACTCAAGGAGGATCTTTAAGAAAAAGGACACTATAGTTTGTATGTACATCAAGTGATCTGGAACAGCAGCGTGGGTTTAATATTGACAAAGCCAATGATGCAAATAACACGTACTGTGAAGGTATGAAACTGCGAAAAATTATCAGCTGTTATTCTTCTCTACTTGTTGTCAGTTCCTGCAAAGGGCTGGAAACTAATGATTCAAGTCTTTTACCCACCTTCAAAAGATATTTTATTTGGCTCAAAGGAGCACTTCCACACCTCATAATACAGAGCCAGAACTGCCTTTAATCCCCAAACTTCAAAATTACATAAAAAAAAAAAAAAGGCTAGAAAAGAATGCAATAAAGCCACTAGAAAAGGCTTGGGTAAAGCCGGTCTGTCCTCCATCAGGTAACACAAGAGACTTAGAATTGGCAGACCTTAGCCCCAAGGATGATACGGGTCTCAAGACAACCAGAAGAAAAATATTAGGGAGAAAACAGATAATACGGAGCATTTCCAAAGACAGTGGCCAACTGTGAGCGAAAGAGCTGTAGGACAGCAACAGAGCAATTTTGGAGCCCTGAGCCAGACTTCTCCTGAAGAGAAGAAGAAGGGAAAATACTGAAAGCTACTTACATTATATTGATGATTAGCCACTGGTTTATAGTTTGTGGTTACAGCTTTGTCCAGCTGCTGTGACAGCCTTACAGGTTTAGAAGATTCTTCTATCTGTAATCTGCAAAAGAAAAGATGAAGATAATTTTAAAAGACTTTAGACAAACACACACTGAAAATTAAGTCTGAAAACCTGCAAGTGTGAACCAGCCCTTATAACAGGTCAGCTGCAAACAAATCATAAGTCAGAACAGATACAGTCTTCTGAATTAAGTTTTTCCTACTCTATTTTTGCTTCAGGACACTCAGAAAATACTGAAATGTGTAAAAAAAAGCAACTGTGAAGGGAAGATACTAAAAACCACGCTTGAGAACAAATTTTATTCCAAAAGCCTGGCACTCAGGTGGAAGAAAAGCCCTTGCTCTTAAAAAAGATCAAACCCAACCCAAATGCACCCAGAAGCTCCCATCTTACTCAGCTGAGGGCTGGAAAAGCTTCCAATCCACCTCTGCTGATTCCCAGAGCACAGCAAGGATCAGACTCCGCAGCCTTCTCTTAGATATTTTAATGTAAAAATAAAAATTTCTGTGACCTTTCTTTTGGCATTATAGTACAGTAACAGAGCACAAACAACTGTTTTACGAGTGCTTTTAAAAACATGAAGACAGGGAAATCCACCCAGGTTCAAACCAATGTACAATCAAGTCTCAGTCGTACACTTAACAATAGGTCACCTTTAGTCCTCTTCAGGAAAGAGTCTGAGAAGGTCAGAGACTGAAAACATATTGTCCGGCTCAGCCCTGTGTAATTTAAAGCTTAAGCATGATGGTGTAGTAGGAGTGCTCCATTTACTTCAGGTTTAGTACTCAAGAATTACTACTTGAAGTGAAGATGCAAGAAACCAAGCTTTAGAAAGGTGCAAGATAACGTCCCCTCAGAGAAAAGAGCTTCACAGCACACACAATTAATGTTTCATCATTATTTTGTTTCCAAAGGTGTATCTTACAGGCAGAAGAGTCAATTTGTACTACACACAATGTAAGACCTTTATGCCAACAAATATACAGTGATGTTTGCTTCTTTCCAAAGAAAAACTAATATGGTGGCATTAATGCAAATACTAACTACATGTAGTTTACTAACGTAAAACACCAAGGTGATAAAACAGTATTAAAAAAAAAATACTCTAAGTGTTTAAGATCACAGGTTTCTTTTTGTGAAAACATAACATAAAACTAAAATCCTAAATTTAAATTCAGCATGCTTCTGATTTGACACCTGAACAAACTAAAAAAATTAAATTATCTAGTTTTAGCAACCGGAAATAAGGCCAATCGTCCTTCGTAACTAGTAGTGCTGGACAGAAGTTGCCGGCAGTTTTGTCTCATACATAGATATAAACTTGCTTCCTCTTAAATCCTTGTAGACTTGTCATTTGTTCTATAGTTTTAATTACCCTTAAGTGACCACTGCCTTTTATTCTATATTTCTAAATCAGCAGAAGGTACATCAATGCCTTCTCCTGTCCAAATGTAGCATGTTTTTTCTTAGCTTGAAGGAAAATCAATTTGAAGGTAAATGAGCATTGAATATTTTTTACCCCTGTTCTGGAAAATAAAGGTAGAAGGTTTTATCACAAGAGTTTATCTTTTGGCCTTCAATCTAATTAAATGATTTTAAAGATTTTATTTGTCCAGCCAAATTAATTCTAATGTAGTTAGGACACTGGCAATTTGGCAGTTAGATACTTTAGTAATGAAAATAATCTAGGTTGCATTTTCAATAGGCTACGGTCAAAAGGAACACTACCCTTTTTTTAAAAAATAGGCTTATTTACCAACTCCAAGTTAAACAGTTGA
>JAVSBS010014698.1:0-11716 GCA_033124195.1 Coracias cyanogaster | reverse complement strand
TTTCTCCACATCATTGCTTAATTTTTTTTCTTTTTGGTCTCAATGACCTTTTTAATTTTTAAATAGTTTGACTTTAATTAGTTTTAAAACATCTTTTCTAGCAGTTCTTTGTCGTTGTTTATACCTGGGGAGTTTTCCAGTCCTCCCTCTCCACCAGCTTAGTTACTTTTCATCTCACTTCTCCACTCTCACATTTTTCCTTTCCATAAAGGAGATTTCCTGCTCAACCTTTTTACTGATATTGCTCCAGTTCATGAGACAGGGGCTCCTGGAGATGAACTGAGAATTCCTGTCTCTCCTTTCACCTCGAAGACAGCACCACCTTTATGTGGACCAGATTTTGATATTTGATTTGTGATGTTGTTCTTGAGTCCTCCTTACAGCTGCAGCACAGGTAAGCAATAGACAAGGTTCATAGCAATACTGAAATACATCAGATGGTCTCCTGCTTTTGGGGAGCAGCGGGATAAGAACAGTCACATTTCTCCACGATTAAATCCTCCTTACACTGGGCTTTATATTTATTGCTCTTCACAACCTATATTTACAGCATCTTCCATTTCTTCAGGAAAACAGCCAAAGAACATTAGCCCTTCACTGAAATTCCAGAACATTGCAAATATGGACTGAACACCTCAGACTGTCCTCAGAAGGAAAAGCTGTAAAATGGTGACATCACACCCTCCTCTAGCTTCTTAATAAATTAGATATTTAAGCATGCAAATAATTGATAGCTCTTTAGCCTAGAGCCTGTCATGAACTTTGGACACCACTCAATGCTGATGGTCTCTTCCTTGTCTGGCATTTTAAAATTACAACACAGGAAATTTCAACCCCCACTTCAGTGCAGCTGCCATAAATGAATCCTTCTGTGCCTAAAAGAATATCAGCAATTTATTTCTTAGCATTTTTCACTTGCCATGCAGGATATGCATTTCAGCTTTTGTACTTTAACCTCTTAACTTCCAAACCAGTAGAAAACCAAATGTGTAGCAGAGCTAATGAACTCTCAGAGGCCTCCAAACGTTGAGCAGTCCGGTTACGCTTAACATGTGAAGTTCCCCAGCATGTGATCTTGAAAGCAAAGAAACATTTCTTGCCTGCTTAGGAAATGGGATGGAAGCCTACCAAGTGAAAATGGAAATGGACAGTCTGTTTGTGAAATGGTAGAAGACTTCAGAAAGATCTACATGCACTAATTAACAAATATATGAGCTACAATTGTATTTGGTCTCTGAAAGAAATTTCAGGGATATCTGTGTTGTACTTCAAGATTTCTTGTCAAATGTTTTAAAATTATGACCCAGAGATCTCAGACAGTCTTTAGGAAACTGGGTAACAGTCCAATGTGACCTTTTTTTTTCTGTTTCTAGTTGAATACATTTCTGTATTGAGAACTAAAAATATATTACATTCTAGTTATTACTTCTTAATGTAAGCAATTACAGCAGTTGCCACATGCCAATATGGAAATCTAAATGGGAAGCACGGTGACTCAGGAGACAAACCTTTTTATTAATATGCATTTATTCTACACATGCATCTTGCTCTTCTCCCTAATGGCTGCCCTTCTCATTTCTTTTTCTGCAGCTTTCAAGACCTCCTGGAGAAAGACAGAGCCTAGGTTTCACTGGGCTTCCATGAGGAATATGGTCATGCAATCCTGTGTGCAACAACAGCTGCTGAACATCTGGAGCTACCCTCCCAAAAATGCACAAATACAGGTAAAGGGCTTGACAAATGTGCGCTAAACCCCAAATTAGTAAATGGTTCATGTGTGGATGCAGCACTGAAATTTGCTTAGTGCATTACAAAGGGTAAAGACAAATAAGCTATAATCATTTCGTCCAGATGATTTGTTGGTACAGACATTATTTGCAAGGAAAATATGGTGTGGGTTGTTTTTTTTTTTTTTTCAAAATCATGCTGTAATTCTCCCGTATTCAGCAAGTAGTATGTCTGGGTGAATATAATTGACTTTTAAAATCTGTATAGCTGTTTAAAAAAAGTTGCTGGAATATGTATTTATACATTGTAGTAACCATACACTCAAAATTTATGACAAAAGCTATGAGCTGGGCATTATACTAGCCTTTTAGATTAACATTTTAATATGTTACAGATCTAATTACTGTTAAATGCTCATTTCTTAAACAGCATTTAAAAAGCAGGATTAACCCAAAATCTTACAAAGCATTTTATACAGGGTTTTCTCAGAGTGGATCTGCTGAATCTTAATTGAAACTGTTGGTAGGAATAAAGAAAAAAAAAATCAATAGATATTCTGAGTCACTGGTGACACTGATTTAAAGGAGCAGTGGCTTTTTACCTATTAGTCTTTACTACAGTTTGCAGGAGTGCGACAGTTAAAAGCCTTCATTATGGCTCAGAACTACGCACAGCTCTCCAAGGAGTTAAATCTTCTACTTGACCCATGTTGAAACAGCTGATGCTGTAATTCATGCTAATATCTGGCCTAAAAAATAAAAAGAGAATGCAGATTTCCCCCCCAACTGCCAATAAATTAGCAACAGAGCAGGCACCAGCCTGCACTCTGTGGTTTTCTCTTCCACCCCCAAGATCAAATATAGCTCTTCTGCCTTGAAATATAGCAAGGAACCAGCATGGCATTGAATTCACCATGGTCATTTCCCAGCAAAATACATCTTGTACTGCAACTCTGATTTGTCACTGTGCCTACAGTTGAATAAGAGAAAAAAACATTCAAACAGGCTAGAAATAATTCTATAGGACTTGTCAACACGCAGCAGGCTCATAAAGGAAGACAGATGAAGGCAATATATACATTCCTAGGAGGAGATGCTCATTCCCTTTTAAATATATGTATCTTCCAGCAATAAAAAAATCAACCAAAGGCCTTTAGAATAGATGACTTCCTGTGATTAATTTTCTGTCACAAAACAGATGTTTCAAAGATCAGGAGCAGGTATTAATCAGAAATGCTGCTAGGGCTTGAATTCTTGACATTTCTAAAGGCACTGTATGGATGAGACTGGAAAGTTTCACTACTTTCTGATGCTTAGCAGTATTTACACAGGGCACTGGTAAGCAAGGAGCCAACTGAACTGAGTGAAAGCCAAGGACTGATGATCTCTTAGTCCTTTACTCAGTAATTCTGTACTTGAACCAGACACAGGCAGCTGCATTACATGAAGTTTCATGATACCTGATACAGGCTACGAAGTTTTTTCTTTGCTTCCCTACTTTGCTAAGCATCTCAAACATGACAGACAATATATCCTGCAAAATCTCATCCAAAACAAGCTAACAAAATAGCTTCACACCTACTTCTCTTGTGTTCATTTGGACTACTGCACCTTGGAGGTTCGGGTAGAATCTAACTTTTCTTCCAAGCAGAATACTAGTAATATAAGAAGTGAGCAGATGATGGGTGAGAGATGGAAACTCCTATGAGATACTTAAAGTTGAAGTTTTTTTAAATTCTGTGAGAACTAAGGGAATTCAGCACCCTGTGGGGCACATCCTGCTAAAACAACCCCATGGCCCAAACACAAACAACATAGGAAATTACCAGAATGACCACATTGGTAAAAATACACGTTATCTAATAATAATGAGGACAATCTGTTGCTACAGAATATGAAGGATAGGAGCAAGTACCACGCAAATTCAGCATGTCGTGTCCCATTGTAACAAGTCCTACTGTCTTGCATTAAACGGAGGCAGATGCCTGCAGCCTGTTGCACGGATGAATTTACTATTCTCCCAGAGATGTTGAGTGTTGCACCAGCACACGCACCCAGTCAAAGCAAAGTGAGTTCATCCCCATTTGTAAAGACTACACAGGCAGACAGAGAAGAGGACAAGCTGATTGGAAATGGCATTAAGAAGTGCAATTGTCAGCGTTAAATAATGAAATGTTTCGGATTATTAATATAGAATATTATTTATAACTAATTTTAAAGTCCTGAAATCCTGGCATTTAAAGTGCTGCAATTATTGTATGTTCAGGAAACCTATTAGGTTTTTCTGAAGTTGACATCTTCAACTATGTATATGGAAGGCTGGGAAATAAATCATATGAATATAAAATAATTTCATGTCTAATATTGAGACAGGCACCACAATCTGAGGCTGAAGACTCCAATCCTACACATCTTTCTCCAGTACAGAACAGGAGATGATATGAATGGCAATTCAACAACAAATAGCATTTCCTTATGCATTTGATTTTCCAGTTTGATAAAATGGGGATGATTGATGAAAACCACTAAGCTCCCATTTTTCCTCTCTGAGTTCAGTATCACAAATGATTAAAAACTTTTTAGGCCAAGGTTGTGAGGACAAATAATGCAAAGATAAAATAAGACAGACTTTAGCATTCTAGGAGTGATATAATTGAATAACTTTCTTGATCATTTGATGCCCAACTTTAAACGCATTAAGTGATGCCCTAATGCAATTAGCATGAAGAAAATTATAAGATCTGCTTGACATCATGGATATTTTTAATCAAGATCACAAGCGTCTATAGAGATTTTCTCTAGAACTGTCCTGATGCTGATGAAGTCAGGCTCTGGTGGTGCCTGGTCTATACTGAGGACAGAGTGGAAGTGTGTTATCTGAGGCTAAGCTTAAAAAGGAATCATAACTCAGAGTTATCTTCTATGCAATGTGACTGATAAGTGAGGTTATGAGTAGCCCATTCTTCAGTGTAGCTGACAAAGTTTGTTTCTTGTCTTTGCCTCCGTTAGGCTTGTCTGCCCAGGTTTGTGTCTCTCTATGTTCTGTTTGTGGCTTCTCCCTTTACTAAACACCCCTTTTTGCACTGAAAAGGGTCCTTGACCAGATACCATAAGGGTGCAGATGCCCATTCACCCTTGTGAAGCAAGGCAGCCTTTGTACCCTCCCTGCCTTTCCAGGAGGATTTAGGTCAACCCAGCACAGCACACTTGCCAGGTGAAGAGACCCTTCCACTGCTTGATGGAAAGGCCTTGCACACTTATCATAGAATCATAGACTCATTTAGGTTGGAAAAGACTTTTAAGATTATCAAGTCCAACTGCAAATCTAATATTGCCAAGCCTATCACTAAAACATGTCCCTAAGCGCCGCATCTACACATCTCTTAAATACCTCCAGGGATGGTGACTCAACCATCTTCCCTGGACAGCCTGTTCCAGCGCTTGACAACCCCTTCAGTGAAAAAATTTTTCCTAATATCCAACCTAAACCTCCCCTGGTGCAGCTTGAGGCTATTTCCTCTCGTCCTATTACTTATAGCAAAGAAATGAGCATTTCCTTATTACAATTCATGTACTCTAGAAGACTGGGGAAGTCTGCAGCTCTGCAGTTGTTGCAAATGTTAGGTTTTTGCAGTCCTTTCCATCCTAGGGTCATCGCATTCAAATAATTACTGTCCAGAAGGGAAACCATCCCTCTGTTATTGGTTCCTACCATACTTTCAAGATTTTCTTATTAATACACACACCACAAACATATCTGTTTTGCTCAGTTTTCAGCCCAACACAAATCCCAATACAAGCGAGAAGATCAAGTTTAAGAACCAACAAAAGCAGAGATAGAGGGTACAGCCTTCTCCAAAGACTAAGCCAGGGTGCAAGTTCCTCTGTGCTGCGCTGGTTTTGGCTGGTGTTACATGCTGTATTTCTGTATGGGGCACCTAATTTTAATTTCTAAAGTGGATAAAACTGCAGGACACTGCAACATTTTTATACCAAGGTGCTTATACTAGTGGCTTATTCCAGTGACAGAAAGGTCTAAAGCTAGGGCAAAGTAAAATCTGGATGTCCTTTTGTGTTGTCCAGAGCATGTGGGGTACCTCAAACACAGGCATGAGATGAGGCGTAAGACTAGCCGAGTGACAAGGTACACTGACCAGAGGAAATTAGGCGGCATGCCAGAAGAAATGGGAATGCAGGTGAAATTTCGGAGAGAGCTCCAAAGAACCATGCAGATGTACATCAGACACATCGATACTGAGTGGAAAAACAGAGAGAAACAACACAGAGGCTGCGAAAGAAGCACAACACAATGGGAATGGCTGGATAGGGAGCAGTCTGGTGGACATACTCCAGAATAAGAGCAAAGAAGTGGGGAAAATAGGTTAAACAGTCTTAGTTTCCCTTGGGTTTGTTCTGCGAAGACATATACATGAAGATTACGGACCTCTGAGCTACCCACCAGTCAACATTATCTGTACAGCAGTTTGTACAACACACACAGATGTCCATGTCTTAAATATCAGTAGAAATAAATAACTAGCAAAAGTGGTTTCTTGCTTTGGGGGGAAGCATCAGGAATCTCACAAGCCCATTACTAACACTACAGAAGGTAAAGCCTGGAGATGTAGGAAAAGTGACTCGTTAGCAATCTAAGCAAGACAGAAAAAGCTCAGCCCCTTAATTTTAACATGAAGGTTATCCTCCTGAATTAATACATTTTAACTACATATAAATAAAATTTTAACTATGCATGCGCACATATTTTAGTTGTTCCTATCAAAAAGATCCTTTAAGAAACAACTACACAACATCACGTCTTCTTTTATGTGACTGGATGGTTTAGAAGGTAAGTTGGAAAAGAAAATATAGACTGCATGTTTTTGGGAAGGGGTTGGACTTCTTGAAAATGTAAAAGTGAGCTCAAATACATGCAAAACCAAAAATAGTAAGTACACACCTTAATATAAGGCAAAAGTGTAAGGAATAGTTTTATCTCCCCTCTTGCTGGCTCCAGACTTGTTCATGGCCAGATGTTTGGAAATCTCTTTCCTCTTAGTAAAAGGGAAGTTTATTCTAAATTGTCAACAAACAAACCCAATCAACCAGCCAAGAAATAAAGTATGTGAATCGCCACTGACAAAATGCAGACTGCTAAAAACAACAGCATGGGTGAAAGGGTTAAACCCTGCAAGCACCAACCACTTCGAGTTTTGATCTAGGGGATAAATGATGCCCGTGCCCCTGAGATTTTTGAACAGGAACTTGGGATGTGTTTAAAGTCAAGCCCTGTTCCCAGCTCTACACCATCACATACACCTTTCTGAAAATTACGCAGTCTGGAGTCCTGTTCTTATTCAAACTTTGAGGACCATCAGATTCTGTATTTCAGGTCCATCCTGACTACCCTGGGTTGCCCACTCTCCCACCAATATGAATAAGCAATGTATTTGAAAGTGTGTGCACATGTACTCAGGAATGTGCAGCTATATATTGTTTCCTGCTTACAAAAAACTTCAATTTGAGTATTTTCTTCGATACCATAAACCAGTTAGTGCCAACATTATACTCGGATGCCTGAGAAGGTAAGACAGAAGAAAAAGATCTGACATCCTAATGTAAAAACCAAGACAAAAGAGATCTTTAAAAATGAAGTTACCCTGAAGTATTTACGTATTTTAAAGACAGAAATTACCATTATAATAGTGAAATGATAATCTAAATTTTTCTGTGTACTACTGAGCATCCAGTGACATAATTTCAATTTTGCTACACTACATCATTTATAGAAAAACATCCTGTCATGATTCAAAAAACCAAAAATGAAGAATCAACATATGTCTATGCCTTTTAATCATGTTTTTAAAGATAAAGCCTGCATCTTTGAAAATGGAAGCAGGGAAGGAAGTTTCCTTTCCTGCTCCCATTTTCCTCAACCCCTAAATTTCTCCAAAACAAATGGATCTATTTGTTAGACACTACTTCAATTCAGATTTTAGAAGAGGAATTTTAAGTTCTCAACTCTTAATTATTTCTGAAAGTAAAATAAATAGACTTATCTCACAATCGCATAATCCTCATTTTCCTGGCAAATGAATCTACAGTGATTGTTGCTGCTTTGAAACCAAGAGTATAAAAGACGGGGACGTGGAAGTCCAGGCAACACAAAGCCAAACACTTCTTGTCAGTGTCTGCAGATCCACAAACGGTGTAACAGTTTGCTAATGGAAACAAGAAAGGAGAATTCTACAAGAAGTCTGTTAGACAGGAAAGCTTCATCTTTACCATACCCTGAAAGGCCTATTTCTTGAATTACTGGTAAAAAGGTGGATAATTTACAAGCTCAGTCAATTCACTCTGCAATGAAACAGCTTACAGCTAAAGAGAAGCTGGAAAGAAAGCAGCAGACTGTTGGCTACAAGTCCTCAAATGAAAAAATAAATCCCTGCAGCATCTCAGCTAACTCCTCTCAGTCTGAACCTCTCCTCCTGCAAAACATCTTTAGGGAATTACAGCTGCCAGCACCCTGCCTTCAACTACACGTTCCCATCTCTAAAACTCCACTTCCCAGATAGCTCACCACTCCCTCGATAGCTCTGCAAACAGCCACGGCATCTGGCTCCATTGGGGATCTTCCAGTTAAAATTTACTGTAAACAATTTAACAGTTTGTGGCAATCTGGGAAACATTTGGACCGCTTCCCTTCAAAACCTAGCTGGCTCAAATCCTCGAGGTTTTTCTTTACCTCTTCTTTCCTTAGCCTGCAGACCTCAAATGCCAGACAGCCTTTTTGAGGACATTCACCCTCCTTCTGTTAAAACAAACTTGGAAACAACCAGTGAGAGGCTGCTGCAAAGGGCACTGAACCGAAACTGCTGGGAGAAAGCACTGCGCATGCCTATGTGCTAATTACTATATTCTGCTATCAAATAGCTTAAAAGATAATCCTGCACAGTTCAGCTACTGTTACATAGCTTAAACATATGCTTGCACTAAACTTTTGAATTAGCTTACATGGAACTGCTGAATTAACCCACCCAACACTCTCTCCTGCAAGCAAATGTTAATGGTCAGACTCAGTGATCTTAAAGGTCTTTTCCAACCTAAACAAATGTGTGATTCTGTGGAAGAGAACCAAATTGTTTTCAACTGAACTGTGAAAACATGCTTATCCCAAACAAGACCACCTCTAAGTTAAAAAGGAACCTGTGTAAGCTCAGCAACCCTAGGAACCCTACGCTATAAACAATAGAGCAAACACAGGAAGGGAAGGAAACCTGTCTTCCTCCTTAGCCCATACAAAAAAGCGGTCTTGCTTATCCTCCCACTGGACAATTCACCAGTTTCTCCTGCAAGCCGCAGAAAAAAAAAAAAAAAAGTAACACAGCAAACCAAAGAGCAGGCTGAAAGATGCATCACTTAAAGCAAAGAACAGATACGTTTTAAGTTTCATCATCACTCTTTCAGCCAACCATATTTCCTCTGCCAATTGCAGAGCACCGCTGCTCTGCTGTATTTGTTCAAGTAGTTTAATTAAAAATTTTGCAAAGCAACTGCTTTGCCAGCTCCCTTTCCTGACACTTTACACACCTGCCCTCCTCTGCTTGAAAATCACTGCTATGACATCCTTCAGCCCGTGTCTGAGTGGGGACTGCGCTCCCACAAGCAGAGCAAGGGTGCGGCAAAGCCAGAGGCAAGAAACGAGCTGTAAGGGGGTAGCTCAGAGAGCAGGAACAGGGGTGGGAGCTGCTGGGCTGCTCTGTGGCTGGGAGATGATGGCAACAGGGAGCGAAGAGCCACTCTGGAGCCACCTGCCACAGACCTCTGCTCCCACTCGCCAGGCTGTGTGAAGGATGGTTCTACACCAGCCCTGCATCATTCAGCCTGGCTCAAGTCCCCTTCCTCAAGGTCTGGTCTTTGAAATCCTCCTGCGGAAGGCAAATGTGAGTGTTGCTTTCTTAAAAAGCCTTACTTGGCTGTCATGCATCATCTTCAGGGTGTATGGTGCTCACCACAGTCACAGGTGTATCACTGTTAGCCCCCGATAAGAGGTCTCACTCGGTATTCTGAAAATACCTTCAGGATCTGGAGGCTGTGGCTCAAGACTCAGCTTTGAGCCCTGCTACAACTCTAAACCAACAATTCTCAAGTTCTTTTGAAATATCTTTCTTTTAAAAACACACCAATGACCACAAGGCACAAGGACACAGCTAGGTTTTGAAGCAACTGAGCCCAGAAAGCCTAAGATTTCATTTTGCATATTAGAAAAATAATTTTAAAACTAACTTGGCCTTTGTTTTGGAGAAAAAAACAACATGAGCTCAGTAGCTCAGAAAACCATCTTTTGAACACTCCCTAGAGAGCTTATTTGTTAAGAAACAAACTTGGTTCCATGCACTTCTTTCTGAGCTCTGCCACATTAGTATTCTCCTCTTAATTAGAGATTTTCAGAAAAGTGCCTGTTATTTGTGAACACAAAGAAACTCACCCAGACTTCGTGAAGCCATACCTATTCTGTTATTAAATAAAAAACCCTGAAGATTTGATTATAGATTTGTCTGGCATGACAAATTCCAAAACCAGTTAAAGGCTGAAACACAAACCCTGTCTAGCTTCCCTAACAGGAAGCTGGATTATTGGGTTTGTCTGTGAGATCTGTGTGAAAGCAGACTCCGTGCGTGTGCAATTTGGTTGAGTCTGTCCCCCGCAGAAACAAAAAAGTCTTGAATGAAGCTTCAGGACCATTAGATCTTAAAGCCTGCTCTGCATAGTTTTTCTTAATTACATCTAAGTCTGCAATTAAAACAAAAAAAAAACAATACAAGAGGAAAAGCTCCACACAAGTTTCATTGGTTAGTTATAAACCTCCATGGAACAGAATTTGTTAGTCGGTGTTCCAAGCATGAAATATAACATACTGTGAAAGTAATGTTATTGAGAAAAGAGCGTGGTTTTCCAAAAATTCTACAATTTTTAATCGACTGTGCACATACACATCAAATGGCAGCATAAAGCAGCGTATCTTCGTGTACTGAGTCTGGCTGGGGTTAGCTGTCCTGGCAGCAGCCCATACGGCGGCTAGGAGAGTGTGGGTGACGCACCCCTGTGTTGGCTGCTGCTGTGCAAACCTGCACAGCACCAAGGCTGGGTCTCCAACACCACCTAAGGCCTGGTAGACTCAGGGTGGGCAAGAGGTTGGAGAAGACACAGACAGGACAGCTGACCCCAGCTGATCAAAGGGATATCCCATACCATATGATGTGCTCAGCAACAGAAGGTAAGAGAAAGGAGGAGGAGGAGGGGATCATTTGTTATTAAGGTTTTTGTTGCATACTGGGGCCCTGCTCCCCAGGAAGTGGCTGGACATCACTTGTTGATGGGAGGCAGAGAATGCATCTCTTTCAGTTTTGCTTTGCTTCTGCACACAACCTTTGGTTTCTTTCCTTAAAACTGCCTTTATCTTGACCCATCTTACTGGGTTGATGGAGTGTTTCTATCTTATTTTCTCTCCCTGTCCTGCTGAGGAGGGGGACTGAGAAAGTGGCTGAAGGGGCAGCTGGAGGTCAGCCAAAGTCAGCCCACCAAACTTACAAATGCCAGTACATTTGTAACTTTACAGAAAGTTACCTTGGGATTAGAGATTTTGAGAGCTGTCAGTTTTAAAAAATCATTTAACATTGATGTGAGAAGTAATCTGTACTAAACAATATACATACCACTGGCTGCAGAAGATATGCAGCAGTAAATCATTCCCTTGTACTCAGTGCTGGTGAGGCCACACTTTGCATACTGCATTCAGTTTTGGGCCCCCCACTACAAGAAGGACATTGAGGTTGTAGCGAGGCTGTTGCTGGTCTCTTCTCTCAAATTAGTGATGATAGGACGTGGGGAAATGGCCTCAAGTTGCGTCAGGGAAGGTTTAGATTGGATATTAGGAAGAAATTCTTCCCTGAGAGGGTGGTTAGGCACTGGAACAGGCTGCCCAGGGAGGT
>JAVSBS010014697.1:0-13845 GCA_033124195.1 Coracias cyanogaster | reverse complement strand
ACTAGTCCCTCTCTGTTCGTGAGCAATAGGTCCAGCAAGGCACCTCCCCTGGTGGGCTCACTTACCAGCTGAATTAGTCTACGTCTGTACTGTAAGCCCAGTACAACTCTACCTTTAAGACTGTCATTTTTATCACATTTCATCAGACTTTTATTACTGCTGATGATCCTCAAAATGTCATCTCCTGGAAGCCTGCAGATTATGGCAGATCTGAATTTTCAATAAGCGGGAAGTTTATGAGTGTCTCATAAAGAAAAACTTGAAGTTTAGTCCTAGTACACCCCGAAGTTAAAACACCAGAAGGCAGCAGAAAGGACTATGTAAGATAACACGATTTTGGAAAGCCTGACTCATTATTTCCTGACATTAACAACACTGCAGATTTGTTATTTTCATGGAAAACATAAAATTATTACATATTTAATGTTGATTTCATTTAAACTAATGCCATCTGGTGTTGGCAGTAAGAAGAAAAGCCACTGCGTTTTGCAAGAGACCACACCAAGGGCAGTTGAGCATTAGCAGTTCTCTGGAGATCTCTGGCAGAAATGCCACTGGGTACTTGCAGCGGATCCATCAGCAAAGTTACACAGCCAAATATGAGCAAACACTATAAAACCATTCTTATTAGTTGGCCTGAGTTTAGCAAGGGTGATTTGCTAAGGTAGGACTGGCAGTTTCTGAGGACCGCTTTGATAGGACTGGCAAGGTGACCTTCAGGCATCTCTAAGTTAGGTATTTGGGTCGAAGCCATCTCCTGTCACAGTCGCTGGTGAGAAGGAGCCACTCGGGCCTCTCACGCAGGTGTGGTGAGCTGTCCCTGGCCAGGGGTGCGCTGCCCACCAGGACCTGGCCACCTCACCCACCAGGCTGCCCTCACCCTGCGATACACGCCGGCTGCTCAGGGCCTTGCCTCTGTGGGCAGCTCAGTGGAAGCAGGCGCTGCGGAAGTGAGGGCAGCAGGGCTGGCAGCACCCTTGGGCAGGGTGGTGGCCATGGTGGAGGTGGCCGCTGCCTCCCTTGCAGCAAAGTGTGGTCAAGCACCTGCTCTGGTGGCGTGCAGAGGGGGAGCCAGCGGGGGCTCCCAGTGGGGGTCCGCACCAAGTCTACAGATTTCCTGAAGCTCTCCTTATGTACTATTCTCTAATATTGTTACATGGACACGATCCGGAACAGCTTTCCTGGTAGACCTCTGCTGAGAGGGTTTCTGCTCTCCCCTGCTGTACTTCTCTTGTAAAATGATTATTTAGTACCCAGTAGCCAGCACAAACATGACATTGCCTTTAAGGCTTTCTGCAGCCAAAGTGTGTCTCCTTGTCAAAAAATCAGAAAATTCGTCCTCGTTCATGAACAAATTAGCTTCCTTCCACACGTGCAATGGTGCATATAAAAACCTCGGGAATTTTCAGAGGACTAATAATTGCATGAACTAAAGCCTCAAATATTTGGCATAGCTGAATGTTTTCCATAATATGCCCTTCAGACAAGACCAGCCATTCCACAGTGTTTCAGTATGTAGTCAGGAAGAAAAACTTTCCACGTTCTCATAGTGTTGCACCACCTCTATGACACAGGACAAGGGCGCATTTTGAACAATGCTATTAGCACCAATGCTTTTGACTGAACATTTCTACAAAACCATTAACGACTCCAAATATATTTGACACATAGACTTGTTTCGTTATTTGCAAGTGTTCTAGCTAAAAAAGTTTGTTGTGCATTTTCCTCCCTCAGTTTGGTGATACAGGAAACATACCTACTCAAGAGTTTTTTAACAGAAATCATTTTATTAATAACCACAGTTATTACAACAATGATGAAATACTGGCAAGTCTGACTTCAGTTATTGTACTGAACTAAACGGTACTGAAGTATTGTAAGTTCAAGCTTTCAGTCACTGTGTTTCAAAACCATTTTCAGTTCCGACACCCAGTCTGGGTCATCTTCATCAAAGTCCCTAAAAATAGATTTCAAAATGTTATTTTGCAAAGCAAAATACAACTTTAGATCACAAAACGATAGATCTTTGGGGTTTTTTTTTTTCCCCTAACATTACCCTACAATTAGGAGAAATTATGTTAAAAATATGAACAGGACAGTTCCTGTACCACTGTGATTAAGGGAAGCAATAGATGTTCTTTTTTGAATTGACCCAGTTAAGTTTTATCAAAAGCAAAACCAAATGCATATACTGAGACTGAAAATGTGCTGATATTAACAGCAACTGCAGAAATACATGCCCAAGTTGTCCAAGTGCCACAAAAATAAATAATGGCATAAACTGAGATTCTGAGGATCCAAGAACCCCCCCCAAAACATACACACATCCGTAAAATACAGTATTTCTGTTCGGAATGTGTTGATGTACACTCTGCTCTTTCCAAAATGGAAGGGAACACAGAAGCTAAAAAAATTCCACAAATACGTCTCAATAAGTAGGGACCAAAATTATTGCACTATGCATGAAAGAGTAGGAAGAACAATACACAAAGACAGCAAGTATAGCACCAGGCAAGTGGTTTTGCCATTGGTTACCTGATTTCAAGATCAGAAGGGTTTCATGCAAGGAGGTTTTGTACTTTACTGTGGATCTAATTTCATCTCATGCTTTCATTTTTGCAAAGTCATCAGCAAATTATGAACATATCTGCTAATAACAAGCAATCTTTTTAATCTCAGCACCATCAGTAACTATAAATATAGCAAAGAAAACCTGGAAGGTATCAAATACTAGAAAATTTTAGTACCGTTATGTAAGAGTGGGAAGGATTCAGATGCTGAGAAAAATACTGTCTTTTTTGAAAAATTACTTTGAGGAACTGAAGAAAACAGATATACAAGGATGTTAGTTGCACATACGTGTCATCTTCATCAGATCTGGGCTCAAGTCTCTCAGAATCTACGACAATAGCTTCATGTTCACCGTCTACTTCATCAGATGCCTCAGCTTCATCAGAAAGTGGACCTCTAAATATATTTTCAGCTTCAGAAAACATAAAAATGAAAATGCCATCAAAAGACTTTGATTTTAAAAATCAGATTATAAGAATAAAATACAACGTAAGTCTTTCTCATTTGTCCCCAGTTCTTCACAGATTCCAGTACAAGCTGTTCCCTATTTTAAGTGGGGGGATAAACTAAGAAGGTGGATTTACCTGTTGGGGCCACAGCCTATTTATTGCACGCCCCAGGACACTTCAGCAGGATGCAGACTGTGCAGCTCCGCGGCCACTGCGGTTTTGTCACCACCTCATTCAGCTGTTGGGCTGCAGCTGAAAGTCTGTCATAAAGAGATGCAGCGGGGATGTACAGTTGCTCAGGAATTCTAAACCTGGCTTCTTGTAAGTCCGTGTTTCATTTGGTAAACTTTAATAAAACTAAACCCAGCCCGTTATGACATGAACTCAAGTGCACAATCTTTATACATAGGGGCTATGTACGTGGAAAAAAAAAGTCTTCATTAATAAGCCTGTTTGCAAAAATGTTTGCTGACAAACTGGGTATTTACCTGGTTTATAAATTGTGTATGTCTTAAAAGCTAAGCTGACATCTGCGTTACTGAGAATGTTCATCAGGGTCTGAGGAGTTTCCTTGTCCCACTGCTTACGTGGCTTTTTTCCTCTGTAGTTTATAACACAGCCACCTAGGTGTAAACATAAATATTACTTAGACAAAACTGTGGACTACAAAGGTCCCATTCAGGAGAGAAATACAGGAACAAAAGAGCCTCGATGTTTCCATCTGTAGCACTGCTGACCTCTCACTGCGCTGAGGTGGACACTATCAGCAGTAAGAGGAAAGAAAATTACAGAAGGCCACAGTGGAGCCTTCTGCTATCAGGGAGCCAGCCTAAAATTGGCTGAGGGGTGTGAGGAGTCAAGACTCTCTGCAAGCTTATCTGGTGGCTCTACACATCTCACAGAATGGAGCCCATGGCCATGTTTGTGCCTTTTAATAGCAGAACACCTAAACAGATGTGTTCTGCTGTCTTCTTCCCTCGTTCTGCATCTAATTATCATGGAATGTTCCAACCACAGCTTAGGAATTTTCTGACTACTCGTGTCTTGGTTGTTTATTTCAACAGCATCTATTCACATATAGTTAGAATACATATCCATAATCACATGAAATAAATATAACAATTGTATGGAGTGTGGGACATTTTAAAATTGAAACATTTTTCAGAAGAAAGCCCACATTAAGTGTTCTAATTAAAAGCTGTTGATGTCAAAGAAGAATCTGTCTCACATCGGAGGTACCTCATTAATAGTTCTTGTCATGGGCATTACTTGTACGTTTGATGACAACAGAAGTAGAGGTACAGAAGTTACACACTCCCAACGGTATGTTGTACCTGAAAAACAGGAGCTACCTCCTGCATCAAACCAATTCCTCAGTGTTACCCCCACAAATGGCACAATAAGGGGAGGGTTGGTAGGACAATTTCTTAGCCATGATTATAGTTTTAGGGTTGCTAATGTTAGCTGTGACTTTCATCACTCTTTGCAGTCTTCCTGTCACAAAAGACCTCTAAGAAATTCTGTTCAGCCCAGTGGACTTTTTGAGTGTTTGATAATAAAATATTTTAAATTTACTTTTACATAGTTTTAAATATGCCCTGTAGAGTTTTGGCTTTTAAAATTGGTAAAAGAACTACAGATACTACTTGAATTAAAACCACATTTAATTACATCTTACTTTCAGCCTCTTCAGATGTGAAACTGGAAGAAAGCAGGGATGCATTTTCCAGGACATCCACTACAGTACTGGATATCCTCTTTTCCCACTGCCTCCTACAGGGAGGTGACACATCAGTCATTCCTGGGGGGATGTCAGAAGTTTCTGCTGTCACTGCAACACAAAAAAGGATGATAACTGGCATCTAACTTGATTCTCTGTCCATGCAAACTAGTGGTAAGCATATAGCAGCACTTCACTAACTGTCACGTTTAATTCTGCAGGTGCAAGTCTGAATTGGTAAGAGTTCCCCATACATTTACTCTATACCAAATGTTTTCAGTCATTTATTAAACACTTTGGCCAAGATTTTTTTTAGTAGTATTATTTATTTCTAATCTCAGATGAACAGTAAGACTCAATATAATTGCAGAAGTAACAGACAGTGGCATGGTTTTCTATAGGTGCAGACTTGTGGGCTCTACTTATTTAAATGGCTGCATCACTGACATTTAGGTATCACTATATAGAAGGAAATGCATCAGCCTTAAAACTATAGAACTTACCCTCTTCATCAGATTTTGTTCGTTCCTTTGTGCTTTCACTTGTGTCCTCAGTAATATTCTTCCTTTCTAAGGGGCTATGCTTGCTTTCATCTTTACTTTGCTTTAAAAGAATAGACTGTATTAATCATTATCCTCATTGTCAAGAAAAACAAAGCAGTAATATTAACATGGCATTAATTATTTTAGTTTTGCTATTAAATGGCTGGCCTAAAGATCTGAAAGCTAAACCACTGACACCATGAAGCTAACTGCAATTGCAGCATGTCTATTACTGCACTGCATTTCACACGGCGTGCCCTTTTTTGACAGACAATCTCAGTTTTTTAAGCTAAGCACGTATGTAGTTATTTGATGCTGTCTGTGCGTGTGTTTTTTCTACATTAAAGAACAGTAGCAATATAAGTGAGTCATATTCCCAGGGATAACAAGATGCACCCAATATTAAACTTCACAGATTGACAAGTCTATTGATAGAAAAAGATAATCCCTACCGGCAACATGTTTTGAAAAACATACTCAGTATGGCTGAGCCATATAATATACCCATAGGTGACTTCTTGGCCACCTGTGATATAATTCTCCTCACTCGAAATCTCACGTGGGCCCAAAAACCTAGTGAGAATTATGTCCAGACTAGACTGTTTCCACAACAGCCTGTTCAAAATGTGTCCCTAAGGCAAAGAAAATGCATCACTTCTTGCAGTATCCCAAAATTTAGAAGAACAGGAGATGGTTTTTTTTTGACAGCGCTATGAGGAAATCCACTTTGGAATTAAATTAAATGTAGGAAGCATCAAAAAGTTACAGTGATGGGAAATGCACAGGAAAACTCTGCCATATGAATAGAGACGACAGCTGGCCTAGTAGGCTGATCTATGCTTTAGCGTATTAATAACTTTCCATTTGAACCTTTCTGTAGTGCAGAACATTCTAAATTACTAAAATACCAATATCATATTTCTTTGAATACTTACCCTATTTTCTTTCCTGTTATTTGAGCTTCCACCAGCCATGACATTACCTGATACATTAAGAAAGAGGTTCAAGGATTGAATACCTTTAGCAAATATTTGTGGTAAAGTGGTATTCCAGAGGTACGACGGCAACACCACTGAACCAAGCAATGAAAATTACATGAAAGCATCTTCACACTTCTGTCAACGTGGCTCAGTCTCAACAGGGACTCCCTCTGCTACTCAGTTCCCTATGTCTACAAATGTTGGTGTAGCTAAATTTATGCTTTAGAAGAAAATCCATCATTCTCTCTACGAATTAAATAATGAAAATACCTACATCACCATATGCTGGGAAAGAAAGCAGTGTCATATTTAAAATATATGCAATAGCTAAAAGTTTTATTCATTTTAACATTTAAAGGTTTTATTCTAGCACAAGTCTTAGCACTCACAATGTATGTATTGTAGCTCTGCACTCTAATTCTCATGCTGGAATATAATTTATGCCCCTCAAGCAGAGGGGCTGGAACTAGATGATCTTTGAAGGTTCCTTCCAACCCAAACCATTCCACGATTCTATGATTTTTCTATACAAGTTCAATAATACTAATTTTTGAAATAATTAAAAGTAGATTTGAATATAGAATACTAATTTTTGTAGCTGCATTTTAATTTTTATCTTACATAACTTTTATGTAAGATCTTACAATTCCTAGTCATTTTGTCATTCCTTACATCAAGAAAAATGTTGCTGACTCACCCTCTGGTCTTGCTGCGCTGCCTTCGTGTTTCTTGGTTTCCTTTAACACCTCCTCAAACTCATTTGTCATCTGGAATGTGTACAAAGAGATACAAGTACTGTATCATTTTAACCTTTCTCAAATTATTGTACATGCTACTAAAACAGACTGACTATTTAAAAGCACTGTTACAGGTAACAGCTAAAAATACCTCATTTTAGCAGCCTCATGTCAATATTCAACTTTTATTTTCAAAACCCTTCTCAAAACTCAGTTTTCTGAGAAGTCCACAACAGTATTTATGGCTTTTAGAGTAGGACCTACACAACACTACATTTCATATTGTTACGCACCAACAAACTACAAAAGAAACCAATTTAGTATGTAAAAGATAGATACTATTGTTTAAATCTAGAGACAAAGAATATACCATACCTCAGAAGGCAAGCAATTTTTTATAAGTTTGGTTAAGCAACCTCTTGCAAGAATAGTACTGGCTGATGGACGATTCTTGGGATTCCTCTTAAACATCTGTTTTATTAAGTAATGAAGTTCATAGGAATAGTGAGATGGCAGTGGATTGTAGGACCCTTTGCATATCTTAAGGATTAGATGCTTCCAGCTATTGGCTTGAAACTGCATTAAAAATAAATGAACATTAGAGAACTGAGTTTAAGCATAAGTAAAAAGAAGTTGACATAATTTAACAGCACCTTTAACATTTATTTATCGATGTAGGCTCCCTATGACCGTACTGATTTGGCTCCCAGTTTGACAGTTTCAGGGCTCTAATCCAGAGGTATGGAATGATTCCCTTGAGTGAACACGTCAGTAACTTCCCTTTACATTTTGTAGGGCTATTCCACAGTCATTTATTTGTGTTAACTATGACAGAAATGTAATTTGCTGAAAATGAAAACATCACAGTTTGCATTAAAAGTTTGACTAAAACCAGATCATAATGGACACTGCAAACAATAACCTGTACTACTGGAAACAACAGTGGGAGTTACTCCTACAAATTCAGGATTGTTGAAATTTCATTTTTGTAGGGATATAGCATTGATAAAATCTGGATCATCTTGGTGTCCTTTACCTCATATACTTAGAATCAAACTGCAAGAGGGAAACTCTAAGCAAGGAAAGATGCAGACTTTGATTTTAAAGAAAAAGAATCATCCTCAGAAGTAGTCTACCAAGGAAAAAAATATCCTCTTTCCACGCAGAAAGTTTTCTTATGGTACATCCCACTGGTTTGGCTGCAGAGTGCCAAGAATCCACAGCATGTGGCATCCTTTTGTTATACACAGGACTTCAAGATATAGTACTAGCTCAAGGAAAGGAAAGTGCTACTTATAAAAAACTAAGACCAAATGACCTTAAATTAGGATGATCTCATCTTCTTGCGAAACAACCATATCCCAATAAGGGCTCTCTTGTTAGCAATGCGTCTGTATACAGGAGCCAGAGGAAGTTAACACACAAGCAGCATAGTGTCGACACTGTAACAGACAGCACCCCAGAAATAACAGAGACAGAACCATCCATCAAGTTTCCCACTGTCCCAACAGGAGGACAGCACTTGGGACTTTGATTTGAAGAGTAAGAAAATGGGCGTACCATTGATGTGAGGTACAAAACTGGTTATTACCTACTATATTTTGCTATACTTGCAGACAATATATGCTCTTTAGCAAAGACTTTGAGTGTCCTTGCCTCCAGCTTTAGCGATAGTCTTGATCTTGTAAAACGCAACACTTGATGCAAGATGCCAGCAGGTATCTAGAACCAGACTGGCACCTGCTGGACTTCTTCATTAGCCCCAAATCACCTCACTGATATTAAGGAAAATGAACCCAGAAAGAAAAAAAAACATTTTTTCCTATCAATTCAGAAAATTTGAGTGTTTCATAGAGTGGTCCAATAGGTCCAAGCACTGCATGTAGTGAAGGAGGGGTGGGAAGGGTGAAGCAATACTTCCTGCTTTCAGAAGCAGCAGCAGACACATACATCAAATAAATAATTGGCTGTGAATCCATCAAACTACAGCTACCTGCTAATTAAATGCTAAGGAATTCCAAAACTTTTCTTACAGCAATAAAGCGATACTTACTGGATGTCTAAGAGTGCACAGCTCATACAGAATACATCCCAGAGACCATATATCACTGTAGGTATAGAGAAAGACAACCAAAAATTACAATTTTAATATCCTGCCTAGAAAAAGTGAAATTCATTATGTGCGCATAACTTAATTGAATAAAAATAAATGTAAGCAACCATTAAAAGACAATACAACTATGTGTTTTAACTTCTCCAGTGGAAATATCTTGCTTATTTTAACCTGCCCTGATGTAAAATAGGATGACCGTCATATGCTTGTGGTTGGCTTTTTATTCCAAGAATGTCTCCTAAGCAATTTGCTGCAACAATATTTATCCTTTCACACTTCAAATCCTTTGTATTCCACGGCCCTTAACATCAGATGGCAGACACATGATCCTAATCCTGAGAGCTGGAATTCTGGTCTTGCCAATGAGAATTCTCGTAATGAGAAAAAAGAAACATCCTCTTCCACCCAAAGTGAGTGAGTAATGCCACCTGCACAAGAAGACTTTCTTGGAAGAGGAGCAGAAAAAACTTAAGCACTCAAAGGTTTCTTCCCTTGTGTGGAAGATGAGTCACTTGGTTCAGGTACAACTAAGGTCACGGAACAGATCTAGGGGAGGAGATAGAAAAAGACACGGTGTTCTGGAGTCTGGGAGGAAGCTCTAAGCATCACTTTCAAGATGCTCTCAGAAGTTCTTGCATAAGGACTAGAATAACTGGGCTCTGTAAATTCAAGTCTTTGGTTCTGTAGCCATTATCCCTACACTACCAGGACTGGTAAGAAGAGCTTAAAAAATAAGACTAACAAAAAGACACCAACACTTACATATGTATGTATGTGCACACATGCATATGTGTGCGTGGGTATGTTTGTCTGTATTTACTTTTCCTAACACCAGTTTTCAAACTTTTAAGACTAAATACATTGTACAATCCATTCCCCAAGTAAAAAGGAACTTAGGCTTTTTCATCTCAAAAAACACCTGTTAAGTGTTTCCCAGCTCGGTGTCTTCTCCAAACCAAGAGGATAAAGCCACAAAGCCAGACTGAGACAACAATAAAAACATGTACATCAGTCAGGCATTATTTGTGGCCACGGAATATTTGTGACCAACACAAATACCTTTTGTTGTTGTACGGCATGCTTTCCCATATTTCTGGAGGTACGTAATAAGGAGTTCCCACATATGTGCAAGCATATGATGCTGGACTATTGAAACGACAAAGAAAAAACACCAGATGAAAAGTAATTATTTAAGAGATCTGTACTATTTATGCATAGCTATTATAAATATCTGTACTATTAATCAAGAAAACTTTACACCACTGAGATCAGTGGAGATATCCACGTACTGTGCAAGAAGGCGCGCAGACCCAAAATCTCCCAGTTTGACTTTGCCATTTTGAGTGAGGAAGACGTTCTACGTTTCAAGAGAAGGACAGATTTACATACTTAAATATTCTTCTAGGAAACATTTCTGTATTTTGTACATACAGGAAACACAGCGACAATCACTTCTGACATTTTATATTTCCTTTTATTTGCTTCTCCTAATATTTCTACAAAAAAAAAAAAAGTTAAGAACTATGTTTTGTTTAAAGGGAGCTGGAAAGGTGATGTGAGCCAGCAGCAGAGGAAGAATCAGAGCTTAGAAATGCCTTAATCTCTATGCTGTACTCCAACTACTAAGGTCACACTTAATTTCTATCTTTCTGCTAGGAAAGACTAAAAAAGAAAAAACTAGAGGCAAGATACTTATGAACTCTGTACTCTATACACGTTTTGTACTTCTGTTATTGTTTTAAATTACATGCAGTCTGTCACAAGCAGCGTGGACAGGAAGGGTATAGCTACACTTAGATGATGTTTATACCCACAATATTACATCACCTCACACACTCAGCAGTTTCATTTACCTAATATTCTTTAGCCTGAATGAAAAACACAGCATGTAGCAGTAACAGGAAATTATGGAAGAGAGAGCTGAACTTTTGCATGCAGAAGGGAGTTTATTAAGGGCAACAAAACTTGGTGTGTTCACCTTGGATTTGATATCCCTGTGCAACACACGTTTATCATGAATGTGCTTCACACCCAGGCACATCTGCACAAACCAGTGAAGGATCTGAAAAGAGTAACTAAGAGTTATAACAGACCAATGCTGTATATAGTGAATAATTTACTATAGATAAAAAAAATTAAGAAAGAAAAAAAAACCAACATGTTCAGAATATCTGGGGTTTAAAAGTCACTAGTGTAATGGCCTCCGGTCAGCAAGGAAGACTGAATTCTTTAAGATACAAGTGTATTTTAACATGGCTGAAGGAATGTTTGCTACCTGTGTCTAGAAAACCCTAATAATATGTTAACAGTAATGTAGGGAGTTGCTACATGACACTTTATAAGCATGATAATTACGTTTTCATTGTAAATTAGCAAATTTTAAAAAACCCAAGTATGTTCTTTTTAAAAGTACAGAATAAAGTTCTTAGAGATACTTGGCCAATCTAAATATTGGATTAGGTGAGGATTCTGATAATTTCATTTTGACTAAAATGACACTTCTAACTGTGGCAGGAAGTAGTTTTCAATTGCTACAATGTCACTTTGGACCTTTTCCCAAGTAATTTTATAGCCTCTCCAATAAAAGGAGTTAATGCCTGCTGAATGGTTTGAACATTTAATTGCTACATAAAATGCAAGCATGTAATCTACTGGCCAGTTTCATTTCTCTTGCCAGAGTGCTTTATTTACTTTTCATTTGCAGTACTTCTCATTATGCTTTAAACTCTGGATGAAGTTTGTATTAAATTCTTACTTAATTGCATAAATTTATGCATGCAAACCTGACTCTGTTTTTCACACTGCCTGCACCATTCTCAGAGACAGCAGTATCTTTTTTTACTCCTCTCAGTCTGATTCTCATCTTGTTCTGCTGGAAATTATGAAAGAAATAATGCAGCTGTTCTATCTATAAGTGTCTTTGTTTCATTTAAGGTACTTCAAGGTATTTGTGTATTTATAATTTATGTGATGCAAGGTGCTTCAGTTTCCAGGAAAATTGATTCCTAGGTCCTTGGTTCAAAACAATGTCTTTTCTTACCGTATCCTCAGGGAACAACCTTCCTCTTTGGTGTTTAATCTTTTGCATTAGATCTCCATCATCACAATATTCCATCACTATATACAGATGTCCATCAGCTGAATTATAGGTAATTCAAGAATAATTAGTAATGTCATTAGCAGGGTAAGAATATTATTGTTACTATAAAGCTCTGACTACATGCTATGTATTAGAATAAACATCTATTTTGTTTATAACGTACTCAAGACACATGATAAAAACAAGGGGGAATGGTGTAAGTTGCTCTTGGAAAGATTCCGACTGGAGTCCAGAAGAAAAATCTTTACTGAGAACAATTAAACATTGGAATAGTCTCCCAAGGGAAGTAGTGGATTCCCTTACATTAGACAGTTTTAAGACTCAGCTTGGTTGGACTAGATGATCCTTGAGGTCCGTTCCAACCTGGCATTCTATGATTACTTTTTGTGTTTGTTTAATCTTGATTGCTCATGAGTATGCTATTTAAAATAGAATAAAGATATTCTAAGTCTTTATATTTACCTTCAAACGATTCCTTATAGGCAACAATATTTGGATGTTTCATTTTAGCCAAAAGAACTGCTTCCTTCCTAGAGTTCTCTACATCAGATGAAGACTGAAAATGTAAACACACGTATATAAATGTCACACTAACAGATTTTCATATATACACACTGCACCTCACTTTCCACAAGGAAAATATTTTTAAGAATTGATCTTCAGTTATTTTAAAAAGTTGTTTAGAAACTTGAAAAGCCCATCATTTTTTAATCTGTAGTCTATTAGTAGTTGAAGATTTCTCTGGTTTTGGGGGTGTTGTTTTTTTTTAGTTGAGAGGATAGACATAGCTATATAGAAGCCATACCATACAACTGTCTAAAACTCAGCAAAAGTGTTCAGGATTGCAAAAATATATCCAGAATTACAATTAAAAAAAAAAATTAAGCAGTAAGTGAGGTGAAGTACATGTCACACTTACCATAGGAAGCCTTATTTCCTTCATCGCATACTTCTGGTCACTGATTCTATGATGAACTAGGAGGGCTCTGCCAAAGGATCCTTCTCCCAGTACTTTCAACACTGTATATTCTTCCATTCTTTATAAGCCGAGGACAAATGCTTCTCTCCAAACACTGTCTTTCATAGGATGATCTTCTAAACTTTGTCTTGACTTCAGTTCATGTTTTGGAATTTGTTGTTAATACAATCTGCATGAGGAAAAAAACCCTGCAAAATAATGAGAATGGGTGACAAATGTGGATACCTACAACTGTTCAGCATTACCATAAATACACTTCCAACCGCTGTTACCATGATTTTTTGAAAATGAGGCCTTCAGAAAGTTCAACTCAAACACCATACAGTGTATATCTGCATTTTAAAATTTTGAATGCTAAAGCTCTTTGAAAATTCTAAATTACAGACCTACAACTTAGCATCTTCTTTTTATTACCTCCACTTCTGCACGTGGTTTCGTAATGCTACGCAAAACTTGCGGGCACAACAATATAAACAATAAGCTTCAAGCTTCCAGTGACACTTCGCACTGAAAACAGCGTAAGCAGGATCAAACTGGAAAAAGTTCCCAGTGTTCATGCACAAAGACCTCACTGACTGGTGGGAAGGGAAGGGAAGGGAAGGGAAGGGAAGGGAAGGGAAGGGAAGGGAAGGGAAGGGAAGGGAAGGGAAGGGA
>JAVSBS010014696.1:0-26387 GCA_033124195.1 Coracias cyanogaster | reverse complement strand
GCCAAATAATTGAAGGGAAAATTTTTGTTATTCTTTCTGAAATTGTATCATACTCCCTGGAGAACCTGAAGGACACTAGATGAGTAACTAGATGGATTTAATCTTGGAGAAATGTAGTGGTGTTTGGCAAGGATAATCTGAACTACTGTTGCACAGGTATGTGGTTTGAAATTACTGTAACCCCTCTAGTATCCTTTTGGATAGAGCACCAAAACAGTTGCTCAATGTGTAGTCAAAAAGTCAATTAATGTGTTAGCGTAGATGGGAAGGGGGAATGTGATAGTTGAAAATGGATTAGCTTTGTGAAAGTCTACATCAAAAACACTGATGAGAAGACTGTGTTCACCCTTAATTATGGACAAAGTTAAAGAGTAATGACTATGGAAAAAAACAAGTAAGAAAAGTAGAGGAGTTGGAAGAGAGGGTACAAAAATGAAGCCTACAAAACCAGCAGAGAGCACAATGAGTATTTTATATTAGGGGAAAAGTTTAACAGGAATTGAAATCCCTATGACAGAAAATGGAAGGCTGTAAACAGTGACAAAAGACAATGCTTTGCTGTGTAACTTAGGAGTATATATGGGTAGCATTCATTGCATGAAGACATACCAAAGCCTTTCACAGCTGTAGGTCAGGGTCTTCTGTTTCAGGAAGCACTGAAGCCTTGGATCTAAAGGTATTTAAAGTTGAAGATGGGTGTCATGAAAACCCAGAGGTTGTTTTTGTGGGGTGTTTTTGTTTGTTTGTTCATTTTAAAAAAGAGAGAACCTCTCATGCTTTGCTGCATGCCAGAAGTCTCTACTAGGCAGACACTAGGGGGATTGCCCTGCTCTGTGGTTGGGTTCATTTCTGAAGTTACTTGGTATTTCTCACACTTCCACCTAGAATACCTGGACTCACCTCTGTAGCTTAAAGCAGTGCAATTAGTGAAGCACAGATTGAGCTGCTGAGAAAATTCTGCCAAAGGTGATGGGTTTGTTTTTTGTTGTTTGGAATTATAATCAATCCAGAGTGTCATGGCTTAACCCCAGTCAGCAGCTAAGTCCCATACAGCTGCTCACTCAGTCCCCCATGGTGGTATGGGAGAGAGAATCAGAAGGGTAAAAGTGAGAAAACTCATGGGTTGAGAGAAATACAACTTAATAGGTAAAGCAAAAGCTATGCATGCAAGTAAAGCAAAATAAGGAATTTGTTCACTTTACTACTCCCCATCCTCACGCAAGTGTTCAGCCATCTCCAGGAAAGTAGGGCTCTATCATATGTACACAGTTACTTGGGAAGATGAATTCTATAACTTTGAATATCCCCCACTACCTTCCTTCTTCCCCTAACTTCATATACTGAGCATGATGTCATATGGTATGGAATATGCCTTTAGTCAGCTGGGGTCAGCTGTCCTGGCTGTGTCCCCTCCCATTTCTTGTGCTACCCAGCCTACTCGCTAATGGGGAGGTATGAGAAGCAGAAAAGGCATTGACTATGTGAGCACTGCTTAGCAGTGTTAGCATAGAAGGAAAGTGGGATGTGATAGTGGAAAATGGATTGCCTCTGTAAAAGTCTACATTTAAAACACTGTTGAGAAGAGTGTGTTCACCCTAAATTATGGAGAAAGCTAAAACGGAAGAGTCATGAGTATGGAAAAACATCCCAGAATTATCAATGCTATTTTCAGCACAAATCCAAAGCATAGCCCCATACTAGCTGCTATGAAGAAATTTAACTCTATCCCAGTTGCAACCAGTACAGAGAGGAAATACCAAAATGTGCGAGAAGGCCCTTCCACAGAGATGGTAATAGAAATTGAAAGTGGCAGCACAAACTATATAAAAAAAAGTGGTGTGTAGATTTTCTGCACGGGGAGAAAATTCCTTTTAAAACAAAAGCACTTCTAAGGTTGGGGCCTTTTCACTTCAGGAGTCCATATTAAGTACTGTAGAAAGCAACTTTTTGTTCAAGGGTGGATGTGCTTAGTTTATGGTATTCCAAAGTGAGAGCTTTTCCTCAGCTAAGAATCGAAAGAAAAAAAAATAGTTACGACTGGCCATTGGTGTTATGTAACATCTTATTCTTTGTCTTTCAGTTCTTGTATGATATTTTAGTCCACATTCCTGAAAGAAAAAGGCAGAAGAAATATATGTGGTTACCTATCCAGCTTTTCTTCTTTCTGGATCACCTGTGGAGAGTCCCAGCCTTCCAGAAGCATCATGGAGCTGTGGGGCTCTATTCTGCCTTCCCTAGCATTGCAAGAGTACCGTTTGGAAAAGATTTCACAAAAATCAAGTGAACATACTGCTACAGTAAACAGTTGAGCAGTGTTACAGGCAGGTTATAAGGCATAAAAGGTCAGTGAGTAATGGATGGATTACTCATAAAGAATCATTGAACAAGTAGCTCTATCTGAACGAAGAGCAAGGCAGTCTTGACTTTGAAAAAAGAATGGAGTTTGGAGATTGTTTCCCATGTGACGGTTTTAACAAGACCTGAAGGAACTAAAATATCTGCAGTGAAACGGTCATACTTGCAAGCCATGTGGAACAGGCGGGATTTGTTCTGAATGCAGAGAAAGGCACATGGAGTACAAAGCACCTGCTGCTCACATAGTGTGCCATGCAACATAGTGAAGGGCATGAGTCACACAGAGCTAACAGCATTTTCAGGAGAGGTTACCTTAACCAGAATTAAAAGAATGTTCATGAATGCATAGACAGAGATGGAGGTTTTCATACAGGAGACATGAAGTAAGCTTGTTTGGAAACGCAGCTGCTGGAACATCTTCATGAGCTGTTACTCTCCTAAGTCTGCAGCGGGTATTATGCATATCTGCAGATAAGAGCTTATGCAAAATTCTTAAGCAAACTCAGTTGTAGATTGAATAGAAAGTAAACCTGGTAAGCTGTGTGAGGAGGAAGCATGACTGGAGACTCAAAAGTGAAGGGAAAAGAGTTCCAACATGTTGTTTTAGGAAACTGTGAAATCTGAACAAATACTTGAGATGTAAGAAATAATACAATCCCAGGTAGCTGCGTAAGCTGTGGGTACCCTTTGCAAAGGACTTGATTGGCTTTGGATGGGTTATAGGAAAGGTCCTCCCTGTTTCCTGTGTCTGTTCACCTGGTGCTCTGTTTCCCTGCAGCAATAGGAGATGAAGACCTACAAAAGCTTTCATTTTGCAGCAGCAGTGTTAATTTTTGTGGACAAGGGAGCCAGTGGCAGCATGGCTGTGGAGTGGGGGGCTAGACTTGTCTGTGGTGGTCAGTAGCTGACAAGAGGGATTTGCTATGGAAAGTGTTGGCTTCTTGTAGTCATGCAGCGTGTAGGATGTCCTCAGATCCCCTTCCAGTGCGAAGGGGTGATGTGACTATAAAGCTGACTTCTGTCCATCTCGTCTTTCATGTTTCACGGGTGCAATTCCTATTACAGAAGAGTGAAATCTGGCCACAGAACAACAGAGTAGTCCAATAAGATACTTGAGAAAATATATTTCCACTTGATCATTTTTGAATAGGACTTTTGGCTAGAAATCTGAAAATAAGAATTTAACAACTTGTTGTAAAATGAAGACCAGTCTAGGACCATTGCTAGTGTTGCCCTGCTATAAATGGAGGCTCCGTGCATGAACAGCTGCCTTACCTGCTGTTAGCAGCCGAGGAATGTGTACCACAGCTGAGAGTACAGGTTTCACCTGCATGTGTTAGCAGTGACCTACTCGCTCATGTTTTGAGGAAAGCCATTTTAGACAGGTTTTTAAAGAAAACAAACCTATGACCTTTCTCTGAGACAAAGCCTTTCCTTATTCAGAGCGTGCCCAGCAGGCTGCCATACTGGCAGGCAGTTGTATTCTTGAAAGTGTTTTATTTTGCCTATTACTTTCCTTTGGCCCTTCCCATCAAATTGCTCACTTGAAATCCCTGCTGTTTGTTTGCAACAGTTGAATGAAATGGAAAACTTCTAATTATATCCTTATCTAAGAGTGCTGCCACTCTTTACTGAAGTACTATTTGAGATTAAAAAGCCACTTTGCTTTACTTTTCAGCTGGACTAATCTTGCAGTGTGATAGGTGTATTTTGTGAATTATGTTTCTCTATGATCATTGATCCTTTTAATTGTGTGACAAATCAGCATGAAACAGAAGTTATGTCTAAAGAGAGCCTTTCCTCTGCCAGCTTCTAGTCTGTGATGTCCACCGTGGCTGTGTCCAGCCCACAGACCAATAAACGCTCATGCCCCAAACCAGCAGGCATCTGAAACGCACCAGCAAAGTGTTATATGCAATTCAGGTACCAGTGTAGCACTCTAGGGAGAGCCCTGTTTCATTTGAAGAACACTCTTTGTTGTTTCTCTGGACAAGCTGTGCCCGTAACTCCTAAAACATCTGGAAAAAAATTCTCATTAATTATTCCTTCCTTTATTTACCATGCTGTTCTGTGATCAGGAAAGATCAGTGCGTATGTTACAGCCAGAACTGGATGACCAAAACTTGGAAGACATTTTTTCCTTATCCTCAACCCACATTCCTTTTCTACCCTCATTTCTTGAGCCTTCAGAAGGCCACTAGCTTTATCAAAGTCTTCACAAGGAACAAACTTCCAGTGGACTAAAAAAAAACCCAACCCACTTGAAACCAAGCTGTGCCAGAGTAGCATGCATTTGTAATAAATTTTTTGGAGGACAGAGCTGTAGGAATTCCTGAAACCTACATAGGCTTTGAATACAGTAGACTCCATCCAGAACAGTAGTGCAGTCATGGGAATTGTGTTGGTGACTCTACACCCAGATGCTTTCCTGCAGATAGTTGGTGAAGGGCTGGGACACTGTTTTCAGCAGGAAACATCTTTTATATCTTGCTGTCATCTTCCTAGCCTTGCTCCTTCTGAGTTATTAAAAAAACCCCAAACAAACCAAAACTAAAGAAATCCAAAACAAAACAAAAAAAGCTTTACAAAGATGAACCTGGGAATTCAAACTTGTGACTGTTGAATATGCATAATGGATAATGGTAGAGATACACATATGCATAATGGTAGGGATATCCTTAGATAAGTATAATGGCTTTATGCCCTGGCTTATAATTATATCCCTCTCTCTGGCTTTACTCGTGTTGTTCCCAGTGTGCCCTTTCTCCCATCGTCTCACCAGCTAGCACCCTTCTTGTCTTATGATGTGTCCCATGTTCTCCCAGCAACGTGGTTTTTTATGATTTATCTGCATTTGGTTTGAAGTTTTTTGCATTTTTTCATTTCTGAAAATGTTTGTGCATACCTAGGTGAAAACATATGGCAAAGTTTCAGCTGTGTCAGTGAGTCCTGTAAAAGATCTGGAGATGGTACTGCTCTCTGAAGACCTAATCTCTCTGGTATTATTTTGATAGTGGGCTATTTTAAGCCATGATCAAAAATGAAATAACCCCCTCATTTGATTGTTAAAAGAAAGGCATACCACAGACTTACAGCATCTTGGAAAAAAGCCAGTAGGATTAAGCGCTGTCTGTGCACTCCCAGATGGTGAAGCTAGCAAAAGATTACTCTTAGAGATTTTGTGAAACTCTTCCTATTGAAAAGAGTTTCTGGTTGTCCAGAAATAGTTATAATATGTGGGATCTTTGAGTAATATTAAAACAATTATTTGCATAATACTGTAACTTACATTTTCAAATGTAATTGTCACATCTCCAAATTTTCATCATCTTTATTTATGCTTCACCTTTAAGATCCTGTTAAAGTCATGAGAATTTCCTAATTTTAGAATATTTGTGGTATTTGTAGAGAGTGAAACACTAATGTGGTTCTTATAGGTTCTGCTTCTGCTATGAAAAGAAAATGGGTATTTTCCTCTTACTCCAATTTCAGAGTCTGTTTCGAACCATTGCTAACATGCCTTCTGTTTTTCTCAGGACCTGGCAGAGGGATGGGAAGTGTGGGAGGACAGGCAATTGATGTTTAATCCTTCATATGTTTTCTAATTTATACTAGGTCTGATTATACATGCATCTAGAGCAAATATGCACACATGCATATTCTAAATAGAGATACATTATGATTTTCCTGCTACAGACAAACACTGCATCATCTTCCATGGCCTCCATGGTTTAGGCCTGGTAAAACTCCTTGTTATGTGTTTTCCCTTCTGCTTTGCTCTTGCAGATGAGAAAGCTTTGAGAAAGATTCAGTGCTTGAGAAGTCTTGTTTCTTAGGAGATTTTGTCGAACTGTCACCACTTAGATCAAATTTGAGGGTTTCTTATACTGAGTAATTAAAAATGCTGTATAAACTACAGAATTCCCTTAAGTGGTTGTGGTAATTGAGTGGTTGAGTGATCATTATATGAAGGTTGCAATGTACCAAATGTTCTGTTTAAAAAAATAAAAATAAAGCCCTGTGGTGTTGTGAGAGCATCGTTGTCACTAATACAAGAGCATTGCTGCTGCTTTGTTACAGGGCTGAATTTGGCCCTTAGATCTCCTTGGTCCCTGTAGGCAGGGTATCTGCTTGGCAGAATTGCCCTTTATTCCAGGATTGAACGCCTGGACAAGTCTGATAGCTGCTCCCAAAGGGTGCTTTGGAGGTTCCCTGACTCCCTCGTGGCGTTTGCCAGCAGTGAGGAGTAGTGTGCAGGGAGTTTCATGCAGTTCTTTTCTTTGGGATGAAGGTTTATTCTTTTTCTGTTTGGTATATTCAGAAAGGGGTAAAAAACACCCCTCTTTTTCTTCACATGGAAGATATGTATCTGTAATGACAGTGAATTATTTCTGTATTATTGAGCATTTCCTGCCTTGGTAATTATTGTTGTGTAGCAATGCTGTCACCAGAGTTGCTGCCAAATGGGTTTATAAATCTGCAGAGACTGCAACTAGCAAGGGAAGTCTATTAAAATAACACAGACTTGGTTTAGAGGGTTTCTTTCATATTTTGAAATTTCCAGGTTGCAGAGTACAGACACAGTGCTTACTAAACGCTGTATTTTGAAGCCACAAATTGCTCTTTATCACCTTGACAAAATTCAAGGTGGCCATTGCAGTTCCTAGGATGAGTCAGGAAAGCTACAGAGACATACCTGATGAGAGTGGGTGCAGGACAGAGCAAGTCACTTCCAGTGGTGACTTGTCAGCTCTCCAGAAGCATGAGGTTATCAAGCTGGTGTGCTCTGAAAGAGGAGAGAGTAAAAAGAGGAGACTATGCAGAAGGTTTTAGATATGAGTCATTGCTCAGCATAAGTGGGCAGAGCTGAAGGCTTCGGGGCTTTGACAGTTTGGGCCCTGCTTTTGGGTTGAAATGTCCATGGGAAGACACTCTGTGCTCTACAGGTAGCCTGCCCATATCTGTTTGTTGCATCCACAACATGCCCGACAACTGTAGAATGGATAAGGTTTTGCCTCTGCGTATCACACTGCAGGGACACTGAGTGATGTTCTGGTGTCAGCATCCTTTAAAAGATGTTGGAAGAGCTGCAGGGTGAGGAAGAGGGCTGTGGATGTTATTTCAAAGATGGAGAAAGTACCTTACAGCAGGCGACTTGGATGTAATCTATATAATTGACAAAAAAAAAAAAAAAGTTGAGAAATGAGCTGATTAGAGTTATGAAAACAGTTGTGGGGGAAAATGCATTATGAAGGAACTCTTTTATCTTGTGAAGAAAAGCCAGAAAAGAACTGAGGCCTGGAAGCTAAGATTGTTAATTCAAATGAGAAATGAAGCACAAATCTTCCTTGGGGTGGTGGGTAATTCAAAGCTCTTGTCAGGAAAATGGGTGAAGCTCCTGTCTTGAGGTCCTGACTTGACAAGTGAGTACTCCAGAGACACCAAATGTTTCTACAAACACAAATGTCTGATGTTGATCCTGAGATATTTCAATCACATATAAGGATCTGTGGTAGATTAGAGGTCTGACTAGATAATTAGCTTTTTTCTTCTGGTTTCAGAACTTCTGTAAATATACTTTCTAGAATACCTGTATTAATGTATAGTATTTTCATAGCAATTGGCTATACTGGTCATAACACTTGGCTAAAGTCTTTCACATATAACTACTTGGTGTTGCTTACACTGCTGTGATTAGAGACTGTGGCAGCTTTATTAGTAGCTATGGAGATGCTCTGCACTTTCACCCATTTAGAAAAGATTATCTCAGATGAGATTGTAATTAAGCAGGTAGCCAATTAGTTGAGCAGTGGCTGAACCCCCAAGTGCTGTGTGCATGCAAAATAGTCCTCTTACCTGGTGACAGTTGTAAAAGCCTGGGTTGTAGAGTAGCCCTGGAGAAGCAGCCTGGGGAGTGACGCGGTGGCAGTGACGCTTGCAGCGTTGCCACTTCCCAAGGGGAAGCCTTTCCACTTCAGAGGAGCTGCAGCCCACCGTTTCAGACGACCAAGGCTGAGATTTAAATGCGGTTCTTGAAGATAGTTCCTCACAACCTAAAAGGATTCGGCAAAAGCATATATTTGGCAGTTTACAGTCTTTTAAAAAAAGATTTTAATTAGGGGGTGCCTGTACTTGGACCATTTATATTTCTGCTGGGTTACTAACTATATCTGTACATTTACTCTGGTGCTGCTTTGACTGCTGGAAGAACACTGACTTGTATTTTGATTAATTCTGATTAATTAAAGGCAAGCATTTGCGTCACCACATTTCCTTCTCCCTTTGATTTCATTTTATTCAGCCCCCAAGGAGTTATAAAATACCTAGCAGCTTTCTGCAGTATCTACATAAATACTTAATTATGAGTTGACTGTATTAATAGAATTTCTTGTTCCTTATTTTAGTTTAATGTATATATGTCTTTTGGTAACATGAGCAGTGAAAAGAAAAGCCTGCTAAATTTCACATTTAAAGAAAGAAATGTTCCCCTGTGAGAAAGTGTGTAGGGAACTCTGTCTGTCTCTCCCTCTCTCTAAATATATATATGTAAGTATAACTATATGTATTTATATATATAACATACATCTCTATGTGTGATTATCTGTGTTATTTATACTTATAAATATATGCATGTTTTGGAACAAGTTTCCATCAAGATATGACAGACCAGCTATTTGAAGACCTCATGTGTACTGAGAGCAGAGAGAAACCTTTCAGGACAGCTGGATTGAGGCAGGGCTGACTGCCTGTTCTGCTTAGTCTTACCTTTGGACTGCCATCCTAAAGGCTAGTATATTCATCATCAGTCTTCTTCCTGTTAACTTACTGTAGATAACTATGATTGAAAATACCATAAATGGAGTGGAAATATCCAAGTTGTAGTATCCTTTGCCTGTTTCAAAATGTGTATTAAAATTAAACTGATTTTACAAAAGAAACAAAAAACCCCACATAACTTCATGGGCAAGATGAAACCTGCTGATTTAAAGGATGGAAGCGCACTTAATTATCCTGTCTCTCAGGGCTTGATCCATGGCTTCAGGTTTTGCAGAGGAAAATTTTTGCCAAACTTGTTCAAGGAGCAGGGCTCTGAGTTTAACACTCAGAGCTCTTTAAAATATCTTGAATTATCTGTTCTCTTTGACCAGGCCTGATTGTCAGTCAGGTTGGACATATTGGCCAATGAGTCAGAAGATGCTTAGCTGGGAATTGGACATAACCATAACATGAGCTGACTCTTGTCCTGCAAGGAAGGATGTGCAGAAGGAGCTGGAAATGATCTCAGAAGATAAAGGTCTGAAGAGGAGAACACAGGGACTATGTTAATAGCTGAAACAGAGACAGGTATGGTGTTGCTGGGCTTCAAGAGGCATAAGGGTGTAAGAAACCAAGTTTCATTAGCTCTGCTGCTATCAGTCCAGTCTTCTGAAATGGAGAGGAGATAAGCTATTTATTGACCTTCACAAAAGCATCAATGCCTTGGTTCCTGATTATTGATGTGTTAAAGCAAGGGCCAGCTGATAGCCCAGAGCAGAAATAAAACATACCTGAAATAAGCTTTTTTTAGCATTCTGCTGAAGTGTAATCTATTCTTAATGGAATTCTTTTTATAACTTGCTAGGCTATGCTTTTAAAAATATTGATTATAGGACTTCAGTGGTTTTATGTGAAAAGCGGCTTTTTATGCTACAAGATAAGGAGAAAAGAGTACACATTTTGTGTCCCAGTTTGTTTTATGGTATTAAGAAAATACAGAAATTGCTATCTCCCTTCTGTTCCCGGTAAGAAACCTTAGAAATGAAGTTATAAAGATGAAAAAAAAAAAACCAAAACCCAAAACAAACACAAAACCAAACCCCAAATCCACAGAAGTAAAAGTTACTGATATTGGTTAGCATTACTTCTGTTAAACTACTTCATGTTCCAAAATGCTGTTTGGAACATTTATTTCTGCACTCAGACATCAGCTAACTAGCAGTTTTGCTAAGGGTGTTTTTTCTTTTTAATCATAGTACGTATTTTTTGTAGGGCGTGTAGATGATTTTGGACACTTATGTTTCAGTTGGTTTCAAAAAGAAGTGTCCCAGGCAGTACTCAGCACCTTTAGATTTTAAAAACAAGCTAACAAAATATGCACTAAGATCCATACTGTCTGTGCTAGTCTTTTTATCAAAATTTATGAAAGGTGATGACATCCATCATCTAATACAACATAGTAGTAAGCATTTAAAAGTTCGATACTGCCAATCTTCCTTTGAAGTCTGGACATCAGGGATGTTAGGTTAAATCTGATCCCCTTCAGTGGGATCTGACGTTCACGGCATCTCTAAATTCCAGAAAAGCGGAAAGTCTAATGTTGCCTCTTAAAAATTTGCTTACACAACTGAAACCGAGTTAGTGTACAATCTAAGACAAAGAGGTTGCTGTGCTTTTCTACACTGTCTTGCTATTCTTTGCTTCCACACAAGAAAGCCAGGACATGACTTTTTGGGGATTGAGCCATATTTTCTGATAAACAACTGAGTTATCTCAGCTTGCAATCCAGAAGAAATATTGATTGTTCATGAGTTGTTACCTTAGGGTTTAATTCTACTTCTGTTGAAGGCAGTTAAGTGTCTTACCTTTGGATTAAGTAGTTTGAGAAAGTGAGTCTTTGGGAATATGTATGAATTGGAAGGGGAGGTTCTGAAATGATTAATCTGTCCTATGTGTATATCATTAGTCTGGTGTAAAGGTGGTTTGACTTTCAAATAGGAGAAAATAATTATCTAGATATGTATTTATCACTTTGATCCATGCAAGTAAGAGTTTTATTAAGATGAGGAAACCTGGGAATAAATACTTTATACCTGTATTATCTAAAAAATATCAGCACAGGAAAAAAGTGTTTTGCACATGCAGTAGCATCTATTCTAGTCACATTAATCCTCAGTGTTTCTTTGTGGTTTTTCCAATGGATTGCTATTATGAAGGGAGTGTTTAATCGTGTATTTGGAAAAGGATGTATACGGCCTAATGTTAAAATCTCAAAGCTATACAGGAGCGTCATGTTAATTGTTCCATAAGCTATGCTCTGTCTGGTGTCACTGGCCTGGCTCATCTGAGGCTGCTTTTGTTCTTTTGGGACCTTCCCTGTTGTTGAGATGGTGTATCTTGCGATGTGGGCTTGAAACCAGTCTGCTGTGCATGCTAAATTACAGTCTGGTAGCACAGTGTGCCATTCGGTGTGTGAAGGTGGGGCATGTTATGTTGCTGGAGGGCTAATCACAGTCATCTTTAGAAAGTCAAAAGTGGTAGAGTCTCTTGAGTTGCGACTAGGAAGAGCCACAACTGACTTGGAAAGGATGGTATAAGGAAGGTGGTGCTGTGAGGTGTTTGGGAGGACAGGGGTGACAGAAGGCACCTTTGTAGCTCTTGGTGGCTGAAGACTGACTTGTGGCCATTGGGGGCTGGGGGCTGATTAGGTGAATGCAGGTGTTGGCTGTGCTACTGTGTATCGGCCTTCCCATCTCAGTGCTTCGTCCTTACCACTGAAGGACCTGCTATCCTGATGGGACTATGAGTGTTTCTCCTGGGGGTCAGAGAAAGTGAAAAGCCCTGGACAGTTCGAGTGTTGTGCTCTGGTTGTGCTCAATCAGAAAACTGATGACAGAAAGAGTGTCTTGTCAGAGGCAAAACAACAAAATAAGCCTAAAATCTTACGGGTTGGTACCAGAGACTGGGAAAGGCCTCATAGGTGAGACAAGCACTGTGGTTGTAGTGGGGAACGTAGCAGGCCTTATGGGAGCAGAGGAGACAATGAGAAGTGTGGCCTGAGGAGGCTGAGCCCCTGCGCTCCGGGCTCCCCAGGTTGTGTGGCTGTGGTGACCGGGTGCCTGTATGGTCCCCACACGCACGTGGAGGCTGCATTAGCCTTTGGGAGCCAGCGCCAAGTACTGTAATAACCATCTGGTAAACTTCAGAGTTGGAGGCTAGATTTTTAAAAATAAGCTCATACTGGGAAGTATTCTCCTTTCTTTCCACTGCATGTCTGGCTAACCTGGTGTTTTGTGTCAGAGGGGAGATGTGTTTTGAAATGATGCTTCAGAGTCCACGGGTGAGCTTTACTCAGCAGAAAACGTGGTTCATGTCACCTGTTGCTGGAGTAAGACCTCTGACCAGAGCTGTGGGAGCTACATACAACTGAAGAAATAGTTCGTGGTGTTGGGTCATAGGCTGGACTTTATGATCTTGGAGGTCTGTTCCAGCCTCAATAATTCTGTGATTCTGTGAAAAGGAGGAAGGGGAAGAACATTTCCTAGAAGAAACAGGCTGTGCTTCTCCTAATACAGAATGAAGACATAGTTGATAATAACTAATAATATATACAGATATAAGTAGTAAAAAGAAGAGAAAACTGCGCAGCTGCAGATAGAAGAGGTAAATGGAGTGGCTCATGGAAGCCTTCCTTTGGTCAGTAGTCTGAGGCTTGGGTGATGGCCTTGGGAAGGAACATGATGGCCATAAGTGGCAGTGGCTGACTGATAGAAAGGCGCCATCAAGCGGAGCAAGCAGCTGTTGTGTGGGGGTGATCCACAAGCTGGTTTCATGGTGTATTGATTTGGTGATCACTGGGTTTGTTCAGTCTGTGCTGGAGAAGTATGTTTCTGAACCACTGCAATCTGTTATTTTAACAGCAAATGAGCGGTTTCATCCCTTAAAGCTTCTTCTGTAGCACTTCTTCCAAGTGCTGCACCAGCTGAAAGGAGAGGTCTTGCTGCAAAAAAGTTATATCTGTTTATCCAGCCCTTGTTTTGACAGTGGAGTGGTTGTCCTTCAAATTGCAATGCACAAGTTAAAGCAGTTTGCCTGGCAACAGACGTGTGATGGGATAGGAAAAGCAGAAAGACACAGAGGAGCAGTATGACACAGAGCTATAGGAGCAAAATTAGAAATGATCTGACTGAGGTGAGGTGTAAAGACTTAAGTCTGTTGTTAATGCTATTGGAAGCTTGGAAGGCAGGCTGGATGGTGGAGGAGACTGGGTTTGCTGTCATTAAAGAGCTGCGGAAAGGAGGAAGCAAGTGGCTGCAGAGCAGGGAAAGAATGAGCGCCCATGTGGTATGCATGAAAATAACTTGAAAGTGATGAACACAAATGAGAAGGCAGCCTGGTGACTGGCACAACCAACTCAGCAATGATGCCTTGCAGGCACAAGGCTTTTGCTGTAGGTGGTTCCTGCTGCTGAGTAGTGAGTGCTTCAAGCTGAATGCCACCGTTGTTCAGACTGACTCAGAGGTTTGGGCTATGCTGTCTGGTGCTCTTGGGAGAGCCTTGGTGCAGCTCTCCAAGTCCCTTCAAGGCTAAGAAGATGGCTACACCCCACTACTAAAGCTGCTGAGCCTGCCATGCTTTGAGATTTGCCCTTTTTCTAGGTTTGGTTTAGAAAGGCGGTGTCTTCCTTATGGCTTGTTCTGACCTCAAAACTCGCAGCATTTATTTGGGTTTCAAGGCAAGAACAACTGCTGTGATACCACGCCTAGATGACTGGAGTAGTGGTGGGAAATAAATGTAGAGGTACTCAAGATTCTATGCTGGTCTCTTACAAAGTGTGTGTTGGGGGGGGAGTATCTTTCATACCTTACAAATCCAGAACCCAATAGGATTTATCACTTTGATATTGCAGAGAGCTGGGATAAGATTTTCAGATTTATGTGGCAATTAGTCACTTGATCTGAGTCTAGCTTTAGAAGGTGTTTCAGAACAGATGTCTTTACTCATTTAAGATACAGAAAATAACATTTTCAAATTATTGTTAACATAAATACAGGCCACAGAGAAACATTCATCCAGCTGTGAATGAATTGTTTCTAGTGTAAGTCTAATAAATGGTTTAGTGAAGTGACCTGAACACTTTTCTAGCTGTAACTCAGAAGATCAGCTGGTCTACAGAAGCAGGTATAGCCTTACTGTGTGCCCCAGGAAGTAAATTCTTGAGCGGGGACTGTTTATTGTGGAGAGGCTCCTGTTAGATGACTTCATTTGCAAATATCTGTAATAACTATTTAAAAGAAAAAAAATCTTTTGTTTAAACTTGAACAGTCTCATAGTTGAAAGTGAATCTGTATATTAGAGTTCAGTTCCTCCAAAAGGTTCATTTCTATCTGTTCTCCAACTGAAATACTTGAAAGGCATCATTATGTCTTCGAAATGCTTTTAAAGTAGGAATAAGTCTGAGACAAAGAGTTATAGTAACCTTTTATTCTCATCAAACAAACTAGTTATGAAAATGACATGGATCAAGACATCAAAACCTTAGGCGAACCCTGTACATGGGCCTATCTGATGACTTGCAGGGCTTATAACTCCTCTTTGCATTAACCGTAAGACACAGTTCTCTGCAATAGTCAGGCACTTGTCCCAGGGTCATAAATTGCCATTCACCAGCAGTTTTCAACGAATTTGCTTCTCTTTCCTAGTATTTAACTAGTATTGCTAGTTTGTTGTTCTTTGACTGGGGTTTCTGTGCTTTCTTGTATAACAAGTGTTTTTCCGTTGTTGAGTAAAAGGAAGCTTTGCCATTTGTTTCAATGGAAGCAGGATACGGCCAGGAGGAGCTGTGCATGCCCAGGACGTCTGTTGCATCTGAAGGTCAATTTATATAGTCAGCTAAAAATGTAACCTAATTATATGCTTCAGTGAGAAATTGTGTAGTACAGCCGTAGCTAGTGAAATCGTATCTGAAGGGAACATGCAATTTGAAAACAGAATCATCATCTCTAAACCCAAGGAAAAAAGACCTAAGCGAGGAATTTTTTTTTTTTTTTTTTTCCTACAAACTGTGAATACGACTATACAGCACTCCAAACATGGACTCTGTAAATATTGTGGGTTTGTTTGCTGGGGGTTTTGTGGGTTTGGTTGGGTTTTTTTTTTGGCTGGAGAGCAGTGGCTAGCTTACAGGTACTGTCCCTTTGCTGGAAAAACTTTGGTCCAATATTTTGGTTTGAGATTGCAGCATTGTTGGGAGTCAAACAGCAGGAACCTGTGCTTTGGGGAAAGCCTGGGTATAAGGCCTTACAGATGTTCTGGCAGTATGTATGTTCTCTAGTTTTGGTGATTTTTTTTGTTTGTTTGTTTGGTTTTTTTTTGACGTTGTCTTTGCCTGTTGGTGAGTCCTGGCAAAAAGTCTTTGTAGAATCAGTGTTTCTATGCAGAAGCTGTGGAGAAACTGATAGACCTTTAGAAAAGAGGTGCATTGATAGATACTTGGAACAAGTTAGATACTTGACTTTTGGAATCTCTTGAATAAAGGACATTTTGTAAAGCTTCATCTACTAGACCAGTGGTCTCCAAAAGGAGGGGTGTGAGATGATCCCTTGGGGTGCAGGAGGGAAAATACCAGAACTTCAGTAATACATGTCTATAATTTATAAATAAATATACATATATTGTGGTCATATGCAGGGTCAAAATTCTTTTTTCCTGATGGGATGTATGATCAGGGTGGAGACCACTGTTTTGGACAATGACATATTGCCTCAAATAAATACATAGACATTAAAACAATGAAGTACTGTCAAAAGACCGTTTCCTCCTAATGGGGAGTTTGCATGTTATCTATGTGCTTGGTAGTCAGCTGACAGAGTAGGCACTATAGTTGTAGCAGTAGCTCCCATCTTGTTCTTCCTGTAACAGACAAGCTCAAGACAATTAGAGCTTTATCATTAGCAAGAAAAGTTGAATTCAGGGGAATTTTTCAGGTTTGATTTCCCTTACTCTGGACTGATCACATAGTGTGTGGCTCAGAGGCATGTTGTAGCACATAGAGACAATGTCTTCGGCCAAAAGCATTTCAGTTTTGGTCATGATAAATGGAAAGTCCTGGTAGTGAGGGGAATGGGTGCTTCATTGGCATTGGGAGGGTTCTGCTGAGCACCTGGAATGAGGGGAACATCTTGCCCTGATTTATGTAGACATTTATAAATAAAACCCAAAGAAACCAAAATATTTTTATTATTATTTTTTAATTAAATATTTTTCTTTTCACTTACTGTGCCTGACAGGGTTTCTTCTTTCTTTCTCTCTCTGAAGTTGTGTCCTCTGTGCACATTCTTGGTCAAGATCATTCTTGGTTTTCCTTACATGAGACACAGTGTAGCTCAACTACTTCAGATGGCTGTCATCTCTGCACAAATATATGTTCCAACCCAAGAACTTAGTAAAGGCTTCTGTTATGTTTCAGCATATTATTGGGTTAACAGAAAAGCAAAGTGCTGCTTTTTCTGTCAAGGATGAATCATCCTGATCCCCTTTCTGTTGTGCCAGCTAAGGCTATTGTCACATCAGCACTACTCTTCTTCCTGTGTGTTTGCTCCAGCCCAGACCTCGCTGTGGTCATGAACATGAACGGCAGGTGCGGAGAGAAGCAGCACAGGATTAATTCCATTGTTTCACTTTCCCACTGTCCTTTGGAGAAGCAGGCAAATGAGCCAAATCCTTTCTCTTCTAAAGCTCCTGTTGTGATTTGAGACAATGTTGTGAGTGTTCTGATCACAGGAGTCAATCCCATTATAACTGGAAATTTGCTTGTTTTTCAGAGCGCTCGTATTTAATGAAAAGTCCTATTTCTTGCTTTCCGTTTTTGTAAGATTATTTCCTTTACAAACTTGGCACCATCAGAGTTAAGACTTTCTGATCTACCTATTGTGCCGAGAATTTGAGTGCATCACAGAAGAGGCCTTAACTTTAAAGAAGGTGCATCTTTGTACTTCTGAACATTTTTTAAGGGTGTGGGAAGCATCCATTTTCATAGCCTTTTCTGTGGATAGACACTTACTTTATCTAATGCCAATTTTTTTCTTTTATGCTGCTCCATCCCTCCTTGCCCTGCAGCCACAGGTGTCCCACAGCTGCAGCCAACCTTCATCCTTGCGTGCTCCTCACCAGTGCAGGAGGTCATAGTCAGTGAGCTGTGCTGCACCATTCCAGGCTACAGTTGTGATATTCAACTCATATTACATCCCTCTTGGTACTGTAAAGTTTGATATCCTTTGCCTAGGACTTGATAATAACGATTAATTACACTGCTTCTTTGGATCTGTAGATTATGTATTACTTTCTCCCTTGTGCTAGAGCGTGAGCTTAATAGCAGCATTTGAGACCTGACCTCCTCACTCAGCTAGTGTTTGATGCTGATTATAGAAATCTTAATCTGGGGTTTCTGAAATTATTACAAAGATGACTTTTTATCTGGAGTTTGTTCACTAGCAGACATTAGTACTGGTAGTAGGACTGTGGCTGTAGATCTTTCTTTTTCATGCTTTCAAGGGAATACAGCACCATGTATGGTTATTTCAGATATCATAACATTTCCTAGAGAGGAACCTGTTACCTTAACTACCAGTTAATTTAAGAAAACAGGAAAGGAAGTGGTACAAACTAATGTATGTCAGTAATTTTAAACACCTATTTTAAAGGTCATTTTTTTAAAAAGAAGATGAAAGGAAACTACATATTTATCTGATGAACTTTTCATAGCAGGCTGACTGAGCACACATGCTGTAACCCAGCTTTTATGTTTTGTGTTTGACCTGATCTATTGAATATTTTGTCGTCTTTAATTATATAAAGTTGCTTCCCTGCCAGCTACCTACTGACTTCATTAACGACATTCCTCTTCTCCTTTTGTTTGTTAGAATGTCCAGATAACTGATCTCTAGAAAAAATTGTCTTTAAGTTCTTGTTGTGACTGTCACTGACCCTGCCCTGGACATGGTTGTCTTGTACTACCACACCACTCTGATGTTAATAGGCAGGTACCAGGCCAAAAAAATCAGGCAAAGGTAGAGATTTATTTTAACCTGCACAATGATAGCGTTTTTATGGGTTGGTACTGGAAGTTCAGTTTTTAACACATTGGTGGTTGGTTTTAATACAAACGAGTTCTTCACTTTTCTTATATCTTTAATTGGCTTGAACCTGTTTAACTGCATGGTGAAGGACCCATCAGAGGAACTGGAAAGCCTTTTTCAAAGAGTCTCTGGCTGATGTAATATGCTGAGCTGGGACCAGCTGGGCTGAAATGTATGCCACCTGTACCTGGGGTCACTAGCATGCATTTCTGCAGGAATCCAAATTTTGCCGCTGTTGCATGTTTGATTGTTTGTGCTTTCCTTGACTAACTGGCATCTGGTAGTCTTAGTTGTTGCTGTCTGCTTTATGTTTGAATGCTGCTTTTTCCAGTCTAACACCGTTGATTCTGGAACAGAGACAACTTTAAAAAAAAAAAAAAAAAAAAGAGAGACAACAAAACCCTTCCTCCCCTAGTACTCATTTTCAATTGGAAATTTGCAGACATCCTCCAGGACAGCTCTTCCCCAGTGTAGAAGCCCTGCCATTCAAAGCATGAAGGTTGCCTTCTCTGTTTGGCGTGTGCTCCTGCTTGTAGCCAGCTGCAGGCTTCCTGAACGGGAGTGAAATTCAAAGGAAATTAGGAGGCTTAGTGACTGATCCAGATCATGTCACGCCTCAAGACATGTCTTCCCGAGTCTGTATTTAAGAGTCCAGTTGGCAGAACTAACGTCTCATGTCTGGACATCTGCAGTGACTGAATAAAAAAAGTTGATTCAGCTGTTTGACTGGGCATGGAGAGGACAGACAGATAAATTCTGCATAGCCCAAACTTGAAAGAGTACGTTCCATGTATCCATTTCTACATGGCTGATGCTGTCGGCTACCTCACTGGCCATGCCCACCTGCAGCTGAGAATCTGTAGGTTTTGGTATTCCTACACTAGGAGCCAGTTTTTTTGTGCCTTTTTTCAGGAATGCTGATAGCGATGGGTGAAGTGCTTGGAGTGTCAGCTGCTGGCCGCTCCAGTGCCCCCTCATGTCCCAAGCAAGAATTGTTATACTGCACTTAGTATACTTGCAAAGAGCATTTTTCGTGCAATTTTACATGGTTCAAGTGGGAATGTTTTCCAGCAGGAAGAAGTAATCATAGTGAAGGAAGCTTCTGGTAGCTCTACACTTGCATTGTGCCCAGGTCTATGCATGGGATGGAGGGGCCGCAGTGGTGAAGCGTGTTCCCAGGCACAGCTTGTGGACTGGTCCAGGGAACTCACAGCTACTTTCTTCTTCTTCCCCAACAGATACAGAAAGAGTCCTAAAACCCAGCACTGAAGTTCATGGCTTGGAAGGAAAGAAGGAATGCTGCTCTAAATGAATTTTATTTATTTATTTATTGTTTTATTTCTACCTCTGCTTTTGCCTGCTGTCCTTACAGGTGGAAACAGCCCTGAAAATGTTTTGCTTTGCTATATGTAGCTACTGTATGGGCGTTGCTGGGAGGGACAGAAACATGGAGGGGGCGAAATGATGAGCAAATGTGTTTTTTGGTTAAGATAGCTGTGTGTATTGTTTGGATGGTTTGGGGAGTGGAGTGTACATTGATATATATTTCTTTTTCTCCTTGTACGCTATCTCTACACTGATCTGCTTTTAGCCTGTGAATGTCTCTGTTAAATTATATATGATAAGCATAAATACCTATTTCTTAAAGCATCTTGCTTAACTTTACTATTTGAATAATACAAAAGATAAAGTTCCCTGTTCAAGACCTTATTCATGGCTTATTACCAAAGCACTTACGTATAAGTGTGCAGAGCGTGTATGCTGTTGGGGGTTAGGAGAGAAGAGGCTTTTTCCTTCAATAACAAGGATATACCTGCCATCAGGCCCAGGGATCTGGGTGTTTCTCCATCTGAGCTCAGAGAGTCATGGATGAAAGCATTACTTCTGCATCATATGTAAGGGAGTGGGTGTTCCTACAATTACTATGGTACACTTATAATTGGTAAGGAGAGGCTGTGTGAGCAGCTTCCATGATGAGGACCTCTTGATACTTGAGCATAAAAAAGAGCTAAAAGGCCTCTGTTCATTAATTTTTAACAGCCTAAATGCCCTCCAGGCTTTTGATTTTTAAGGCAGATCATAAAGCAATAACTCACATGGGAAAAATTTGTCAGGTTTAAGCAGCAGTAGAGTCTTGTGGGACTTTGCAGAGAAACACATTTCCTGATGTTTGTTGACTTTTAAAAGTTGATGTTAGGAGGTGTGGCTTTCACTCTCACGCTGCATAAACCTGGGACACATTCAGGTATCTGTTTACATATTGGAAAATGCTTTATATCATACTGGATAAAATGCAACAGTGGTGAAAGAAGGTGGTGAAATACTTTTAGGTTTTGACTAGGCTGTTTAGCCAGATGGCTTTGTGAGATAGAGCTGTCCTATTAGTGGGGCTTTAGTGGTATAACCTCATGTTGCTTTCTAGTTCTCTCATGTTTGTCCAGAAGCAATCCTGGGACTATGAAACCCAAATTCCCTGTAGTATGGGACAGTGAGAAGAAGGGGAGCCAGCTGCAAGGATAAGGATGCTGTATCTCTTGGACATGAGCACTGGAGATGAACTGCCAGGATATGTCATTCTCTACTGTATGTTTTATATTCAGTGATATCCTTAAGCTATTAATCAAGCAGGAACGTATGTTGCATAATCCAAAATTCCATTCCACTGGAATTATATTCCTTCCTAAATTCTTACCAGCAAAGAATGGTTTCAATTTTGTGTTTCTCTGTAGCTTCAGATGAAGCCTCACTTTCTCTGTGTAAAATTTCTGTAATTGCTAGCATTTTTCTCATTCTGATTCTAACAAATCTAGATTTCAAGTCAGAAGTCTTTGTCTTGAATTTTCTTCACTCCTTGAATGTAAAGAGAGAAAAATTAAAATTATGAGTGATGAAAAGCTGCACAGATTGATAACCTCTTAAATGTTTGCTTCAATAACTTCAAATCTTTTAAATTAAACTGGTATAATTAGACACCTCTCTGCAATTAAGGCAAAGGAAGAATGACAACCGATTGAATCATTAAATATGCTCATAAAGTAGTTGCAACATTTCAAAAGTCATCAGAGGTGAATTCTGTTTAGATGACTGTTTTAATCTTAGGACTGTAATCCTACGGAGTTGTAAAGTCCACTTTAATTTTCTGCATATGCAGTCTGAATGGGTATATGTCTCCATCATAACTGGCCTTACAGAATCACAGAATCATTTAGTTTGGAAAAGACCTTTAACATCTTTGAGTCTGACTGTAAACCTAACACTGCCAAGTCTTACTAAACCATGTCCCCATGTACTCTAAATACTTTCAAGGATGGTGACTCCGCCACATCCCTAGGCAGCCTGTTCCAATGCTTGACAACACTTCCTGTGAATAAATTTTTCCTAATGTTCAATCTAAACCTCCCATAGTACAACGTGAGGCCATTTCCTCTTGTCCTATTGCTTGTTACTTGGGAGAACCGACCAACCCTCACCTTGCTACAGCCTCCTTTTAGGTAGTTGTAAAAAGCAATAAGGTCTCCCCACAGCCTCCTTTTCTCCAGACTAAACAACTCCAGTTCCCTCAGCCACTCCTAAGACTTGTTCTCCAGACCCTCCACCAGCTTTGTTGCCCTTCTTTGGACAAGCTCTGGCATCTCAAAATGTCCTTCGTATATTGAGGCGCCCAAAACGGAACACAATATTTGAGGTGTGGACTCAGCAGTGCCGAGTTCAGAGGTACAATCACTTCCCTAGTTGTGCTGGCCACCTGATGCAAACCAGGATGCTCCCTGGCCACCTGGTCACACTGCTGGCTCATATTCAGACAACTGTTGACCAAATTAGTTCTCACTTCGAAGTCGCATCCTGCACAAAGGCAGTTGCATAGAAAAGTGCTGGATCATGAAAGCGTGAGTAGAGATGAGCCTTTTACGCCCCTGCTGCCACGTGGTGTCCCTCCCACAGAAGACAGTCTTCCATAAACTTCTCCATCCAGCATGGGTCTCTTCTGCAGGCTGCAATCCTCCCAGTAACAGTCTGCCCTAGCACAGGCTTCCCTTGGAGTCACGGACTTCTCCAGGAGCAGTCTCCTGCTCCAGTGTGGAGTCTTCCACAGGCTGCAGATGAAATTCTGCTCTACCAGTGATCTCTTAAGGGCAGCAGGGGCTCTGTCTCAGCATAGGCCAAAGAGAAATGGCAACTCTGGTGCACTTCCACCCTTCCTTCCTCACTGACCTCAGGGTCTTCGTGGTTGTCTCCCCTGTCCCAACTCCTCTCCCAAACAAAAGAAGCCCCAAAACAACAGAACTTGCCCAGCAGGTTTTTACTCTCTTAAATATGCTGTTGCAGAGGCACTGATTGGCTTGGCCTTGGCCAGAGGCAGGTCCAACTTGGAGCTGCAGGAGCTTCTTGAATCTTTTTACAGGAACCACACCAGTAGCCCTCTCCTGTGCTACCAAAACTCCACCAGACACAATCCCAACACACAGTTTCTTATGCTTCTCTGCAGGCATCTGCTGACAGTCCCACCAGCCTGGGTCTGAGTTGGGATGGGGTGAAAGATGGCTGCTGTAATCAGTGTTACCAGTCAGGTGGTTTTCTGCAGCTTAATGGCTCAGTTTCTCCCCAGCCCCAACTGTGTTTGCTTTACTTGATTTAACTAGGGGATGCAGGGAGGGGGAAGGTGGAAGAAGAAATGAAACTGAAGCCCTTCTGGATCTGGGCATAGTTTCAATGAGCTCGTGGTAGAAATGTGTTGTGTTTAAAGTAAGCCTTTCTTGTGTTTGGATCATAGTGATAGTTTTGCTTCATGTTTTCTTCACTGTAGATGAGGAAAAGGCAAACAGAGTGTCCAGGATAACTGTGTGTTTCAGCACTGTCAGTTTGATCCTGTAAATTCTTGCTTGAGAGGATGCTGTTTTGAACGTTTGGTGGGTGGATGATTATACATTGTCTTTGAAAGTCCTGGGGTTTTTAGCTTCTCATCAGATGAATCCATTATGACTTGATCTAATAGTGCTAATGGCTTCTCTTCTGTTCTTGTTTTAATGTGATCCCTTTGGTATTACTAGATGAGTTTGCTGAAACTTTTTTTTTGCCTTTTATTCCAGAACCAAATATACTTGTGTTTTTAGGATGGAGAATATTTCAGAATTAAAGTGCAACATAAATAGCAATCACTTCTCAGATGGCAGCTGAAAATAATTCCAGTTTATATTCTGCAATATGCGATGTCTTAATGAGTTGAAGCATCCTATTTTTACAGGACAGATTTCAGACATAGGTGGCTGAAGCATTATGGTAGGTTCTGTTACTGTGCAAACAAAAGCTTGCTTTAAAAGAAACATATTGCTTTATGATTATTCCTTAGTTTTAAATGTTACTCCTGCAAAGAGTTTATGTACATTACTATACATAATTTGTGTATTAGTAATTCTGTGGGACGCATCAATGAGTCGAAATAGCAAAGACTGAAAGCAAGATTGTTCACTTGCTTGGATAAAGCTTTTTCCATCAGAATTTAAGAAAATCACTAATGTAGAGGAATTAGAATGAGATGCTCTAAAAAATTGTAGGTTTTATCCGCTCTTCTTCCTTGGGTTTCCTGTACTTTCTCAGGTGAATATTTTCCTTGTTTGTGCCCAATTAATGGGGCATGAACAGCCCTTTGTCAGGTTCTTTAGTATTGTTCATGGGGCTCTGTAGCCCAGGCTTTTGATAAGAATTAAATCACATCTTTATATACCTCTGTATACCTTTTATACCTTCATGGCAGTCAGGAACTTTGGTTGTCTCAGTGATTTTACGTGGCACTGGATATTAGCCTAGGTTCTTCCCATACTGCTACATACTGCAAAAATCTTGAAAACTGCTTTTATCTTTGTCCTGGGTCTTGCTTTAATGACTGTATTGCTTTTGTTTAGTTTTGTTGTGAGATTCTTTTAAGAAATAGCAAATGGTCAACTCTCATTCTCCTATTCTGATGACCAATTAATGTCTTCTTTTTAGATCTTTGCCCTTTATCCAACACGTATTGTTCTAACTCCAGGTTTTATAATTCCAGATGAAAATACATTTCAAGGTCATTGGGACAAGCCTTCCACCACATCAAGGTGCAAGCATCAGAGGAGGATTTTGACTAGCAGTGAGGGAATCTTCTTGGGGAGGAGGAGGAATCTCTAACCAACCACTGCTCATGTGTGTTGAGTGTTAATGTGCTTGCTTTTTGCCAAGCATGTGGTATGGACCCCAAGAACAGACAAATTTGGATATTTTCCTCTTCTGGCAGATGAAACTGTACACTGTGCTAACCATTCTACACAAAGTACTTGAACATTTGATGCCAGTACTTGTTAAGTTCCTCTAGGAAATGTTTTAGCTGTTATGGAAAGGAAAAGTGTATGTATTTGTTTTCTGTACCCAGAAAGGAACCCAGTGCTAAAGACAAACATTAATCCAAATTATCAGTAAAAAAACTTCTTGGAGAGGAGGTGGGAAATCCTCCCTCAAGTTTTCCTGCTGTTGTGATTGCTGTGCCATTCCCCTCAGCGAGCAGTTTTAAACGTGATTAAATATGACTAAAGAAAAACACATCTGCATCTGTCTCATCAGCATATGTCAATGTACATTCAAGTTTCTGAGTAGGCCCTGGGATGATTTTTTTGCTATAGTCCAAATGTTATCTCAAACTAAAAATCTTCTCTTTTCCTTTTTAGTTTTTCCTAAACTGACTGTCATTTCTGGACTATGGCAGCAACCCATTGGAAGCATAAAGCTATTTATGGCAAAACTGGTGTAGATCTTGGTCAAAAACACACCACCACTTGCTACATTCACCAAAGTAAAATGGCATCTCTGTCAGTTCAAATCAGGCTGTAGCTGAATTATAAAACTTACTCCTGCTCTATGTTTTGATGACTCATGTGCCCACTTGATGTTCATTGCAGAATTCCTTGAGGACTCTTGAGGTTTAGATGTGCTTTAGAGTAAACTGCTGAGTACCAAGGAAGTAGCTTGCCCGAGGCTTGTCACACAAACCCCTTCTCCACCAGGATCCCTGCAATGACCCATGCAATCCCTGCATGACCCATATATTTTAGTAAAGGAGCATGCTGTTATCCTCTCAGAACCTTTGAACTCAACTGGGACTTGAGCATCACAGGAATCGTTCGTGTCCTCAACAGTGGCATGCTCTTTGTACCAGATGTCCAGAGGTCAGACTGGTTCTGAGTAAAGGTGTAGGATTAAAAAGATGTTTTGTTTGATCCACTACAGGAAAAGTTCTTCGAAATTGTAATTGTATTTTTAGAGTTATGCTTAGACATAAGTTGGGGGGGGGTTGTGGGGTTTTTGGGGGTTTTTTTTGTGTTTTTTATTGTGGAGTTTTTGTTTATTGTTTGTTTGAAATCATAAGATTCTTTCCTACCTACTTCAGCATCTTAACTAGCTTGTGGTGGTGGCTAATGAGCCTTGTACCTGGGATGTCATGTCATAGACAGTCCCTAAAACTACATCTTCCTTCTGTATCCTTCTTCCAGGTAATATTTTCTTCTGAAGGCACTTTCTAGAGCTGGTGAGAATGGCTGCTCTGACTTATTTTCCCCTCCCTGCCTAAAACATGAGGAATATCTTGACTTTCCCATTGTTATTTCTTTCAGTATTGCGCTGGCCTGTTATCTCATGGTGGGAGATGGAGTCATTTCTCTCCACGTCCTCAGGCTCTTTTGATTAAAGTTTCTGTTGAGTATCTCACCTAGCACATCTTCCATTCTGGACCTCAGATGCTTAAAAGGCACATTATGTTTGATGTTTGTCATCACATATTACATTTTAACCGTATAGAATGTAAACCAGTATAGTAGATGTAGAGAGAGATTAAATATATTAATTTCAGCCTAGTATGCCTATAGCTGTTTTCTTTGTGAGCATCAGATAAAAAACAAATGAGTTACTGCTGAGTTTGAGGGTTAATATTAAGTAACGTTCTCTTCCTGCCATGTGCAGTGTTAGGTTTGAAAAGAGGAGGAGGACCTTCTGGGCTACTTTTTAAAGTTAGTAGTGTGAAAAAAAAAAAGCGTGCAACTCTCAGGTGGCTTTTCTTTAATGAGTTCTTTTCAACTGGGCAATATTTCTACTTTATTTTAGGTACAAGATAGAGTCTGT
>JAVSBS010014695.1:6819-20208 GCA_033124195.1 Coracias cyanogaster | reverse complement strand
TGTATGGACATGAATATGACTTTAGTGAAAACACTATATTGTGATGCCCAAGATATCATCCAGCCAGAGAGCCTTTAAAGGCGTATCATTACTCATTATGTGGGGCTAGCACCTCAGCAGTGGTAATAGCCCAGCAGTACTCAGTGAAGCACATAAACACTGCACATGATACAAACCAGTTTTTCCCCATGTGATGGTTTTTGTTCTTTGCTCCTTCATGGCCATTGCACAGATTGCTATAAGGAACTGCACCTGCTGAATTCCCAAAATATTTCAAGCTTTTGTTCACTGACCAGATCCATATTCTGACTTTGGAATATGCAAATGCATCTGAAATGTGAAATTTCTCCTTTATATGCCCTGTCTTAAAAGCTGGAGTCATTTATTCAGCTATCACTTGCCAATCTGAACTCCTCAGTTTCTCTCTCTTTGGCTGAATACCATGCCCCTGCAAACACACCCCAAAAACCTGCCAAGATTTTAAGCATTGTTTCACTAAATCTTGCCAAAAGCACGTGGCTAGGTGATTCCCAGGAATTCTAGGTATACTGAGAATGAGGTGATCTACACAGAGCATAAAAGATTATTCCTAAGAAAGAAAAAGAGTTTAAAATAAACCTTCTGAGGAGATTTCCTTTCCTTTGGAGTGTTTTATTCTTTCTTTTTGGTTGGGCTTCAAGGTACATTTCTAAACTTAGTTGTTAAAAAACCTCTGCCTTTTCCCCTCATGTAAAAATATCTTACTTTTTTAGTTCTTTCCTTGTTCTTCATTTATCACACACCTTTTTGTTCCATCGTTAATAAGTGTCCCCTCTTCATTTCTTCCTAACTTCAAATAAGGTTTTATGATTGTTCTGTCATTTTAATCCATAATTCTACCTTATAAATAGGCAGTAGAATCCATTTAATAATTGTTGACTCTAGACTGATAGATACTTGATTCAGTCCTACTCAGCTACCATGAATCTCTAAACAAGAATTCAGTGTTTTATAATTTTTCCTCATTACAGCTTTGTAATAGTGACCAGGAACTTGAATGGAGAGATTTCCTAGATAGTAACAAAAAACTGGGGAGAGCTCAAAACCAGTAAGTGTACATGAATTTCCTTTCCAAACTATTGCATGCAGAGACACTAATAGAATGAAAGTCATTCGTATCCTGAAGCATGTGTTAATATTTTGAAACAAGAGAAAGCAGCAGCATCCAATTACACAGTGTTTCAGTGATCACTTGTCCTGTGTTCTGAAACCCGCAGTTTAGCTATACCAAAGGATAATATTTCATTTCCTTGATATCAGAGTGCGAGGTATTGGCTCTCTAATTAAATAGTCACATTCTAATAAAAAATTAAATTAGTAAGTGTCAATTGTTAAAATTAGCTGTACAAATTGTCTCTGTAAAATCATAGAGAAATATTCTGGTTTGAGTTGGAACCGAACTAATTCTGTTCAGTGATTTTACTTTTCAGCTGAGTCTCTTCTAACTAACTACAGTTTCATTTATTGTTGCAGACAGTGTCTGCTTCTAGCAGTGATAACACTTGATGTTTAGAGTTACTACCAAGGACTGGTGTGCAGACCAAGGCCACTGCTAAATCCTGTATACCACATCAGAGGGTGCAAAAGTAAGAGTCTGCAGCTGCGGGGAGGAGAAGCCAGGACAGATGACCCTAAACTGACCAACTAGATATTCCATCCCGTATGCATCATATTCAGCATAAAGCTAAGGGATCAGGAGGGTCAAGCTCGCCTCACTCTTCCTGTTCCTCTTCCTCTTCTTCTTCTTCAATGGCCAGCATCCAAGGAGGACTCCATTCGTGTGTTCCTGAATCCAGTTCCAGAACCCAGGTCCTAAATCTGGTTCCCATCTGCCACTGATCCCAGTCTGGGATGTCCCCGGTACCTGTTCCACAGCATCAGTTGTGAGGGTGACGTAATTGCCATCAGGGGGAGTTTGGGTTCGATATTGGTTTTGTATATATTTTTATATATTCAATTTTATTATTGTTGTCTTCATTAAAGCTCTTTTAGTTTTCTAAACTATAAGTCTCTCATTCCCTTTTTCTCCCGTTGGGAGGGGGGCCAACAGAGATCCGTAAGTCTCTCTCCCTTATTCCCTTTCTCTTCCCCTTTTGGGGGTGAAATAGGGGTTAACAGAGGACTCTGTTAGATGTCTAGTGGACTGACCCTAAAACTTGGCAAGAAATTAACAATTGTATATGACACACTTTGCTTCATGTCAGCAGTTTACAGAAAATTCCTTGAAAATGTAATTAATTACATTTAATTATTATATTTTAAGAAAGTCAGATGAATATTAAAGAGAACGTTAAAGTTGTGTTCACAGCACAGTATTTAGTTTTACTAATTCCTTCCTTAAGACTTACTCTTGTATGTGTTTTTTAAATCTTTCATTAGATTTCTAGTTCTTTATACTCACTTTTATGATATGCATACATTTTAAACTACCCTTAAGTCCATTGTTTCCTGTCATATTGTCTCATTACAGTTTGGTCTTTTGGATTTTAATAAAAAAATTATGCAAATTTTGCTGCAAGTTAAACAAAAAGTTATGGAATAAAGAAAGAACACTTGATTGCTTTACTTTAAAGAATCATTAAATTGTCATTTTAGGCACGTGCTACTTTGGGAGAAACAAATAAAAGCACTGACTGATAATTCTAGGTATTTAAATACAAATTCTGAGCATCTATTTTTAGGACAGTATGCTAGCTCAATGTAGCTGGCAAGGTAAGAGGAAATATCCTAATAAACTAGAAAGAAATAGACCTTTCTGTACATTTCCCAACCAAAAATCTTTTAGTTCAAATGTTCAAATATATCACAAAACACTAATGGCAATTGCAATTAAGATTGCACAATTTAAGTTTATTTGCCCCCATCTCTCATTGAGCTGGGACATCATCTTAAAATCCATCATGCCATATGGACGGGCAGATGACCAGATCATTTACGTGTTTGCCAAGCTGTCACAAACCTCTATTTGTGCAGTATAGAGCATGAAGTGAAAAAGATCGAGAACTCATTGCTTTTTAAAAAGGAACGGGACAATAATGCTAACATGTCTATCACACTACGGCATGATAGAGCTGTATACATTAGTGGAAGTCTAATAAGAAGCAACAAATACACTTTTTCTTACTGGAGTTGTTCACTGTTCTACCTCTAGTTTGAAACCCAGCTCTCCTCCTAGCTCCCTGCTCCCTGTTCGAGTTCCTTTAAATCCTACCAGGAATTAAGAGCTGGCATTTATTTACTCTGAAATCCTATTGAACAGTGATGAATTATATCAGATTGAAAAGAGACAACTATTCATTGTCTTGAATACTGACTACAGAATATCTGATGTCCTGAATGAATTCCTGGAATAGAGAATAAAGCAGTAAGCTGCACCAGTCTGATATTTTGTCAGGAGAAAAGCTAATAGGAGTCAACCAAACTGAAACATTGTACATTTCAGTCTCCAAACGTGTTAAGGTTTGCCACACGTAGAGGTACTCAGTTTTAAGAAGAAATCTTTTCTTGGCAATTTATCTTACCTTGTTACGTGTCCTGCAAATAAGCAGATGTTTTATGCAATCTAACCTTAATCAGGCTTTTTACTTAAAGGAAATTCACTATGATCTTTGAAAATAATTTTCTGATGTTCTTCAGGTAATTGCCTTTAAAAGTAGAAAAGCCAGGAGAGAAAAATAGCTGCTATGCTCATACCCAGAAATTACACTGAAGGACTGGAGAAATTAGAGATCTTCTTTTGCAACAATTAAATAAATTTTTGCTTTACACATTCTAGGGGACAGCAAGGCACAAAAGAGAGGACTAGCTGTACAGACTGGAACCACCAATCCTTTCTGGTACGTTATTCAGAACTGAACTTTGGGAGGAGACAGTGAATAGAACTCCTAGCATAAATATATAAAGTTCTTGTGGTTTTACATCTGAGAAAAGCAAATATGTACTGTATCATGTATGCTGTAGTCTGAAGATCAGGAAAATGGAGGCTTCAGACTAGGTATAAACAACAGTAAAAGTGGGAGCCGTTGACAGGATGGTAGAACATGAAGAAAGACAGCAGAGAGTAGTCTCAGCATAAAGGAGAATGGTCAGCAAAAGTAGCTTCAATAAATTGAGGTGAAAACTTAAATTCTTTGGAAGACAAAGTGGCTTTGAAAAACAGAACATTTACAACTGACCAGATATCTGTAGGTCAATAACACTCTCTATTATTGAAGCCTTGAACAAATCTTTATGAAATTATATACAGACAGTAAACTTCTGTAATTAAAAATATTTATTATTCTCCAACCAAAATAGGCCACTACACAAGTTTAGGGACATTACTGGAGCTCTAATGAGCTTCCAGATAGACCCCAGTACTTCTGTGAAAGAGCTTTAAAGAGCTTGTGAGCTGAAAATTCATTCTGGTTGTTACTACGCAAACAAGTGCACATCTTGTGAGTCATCTGATACAAATAAAACTTTGACTGTAATGTAAACTATTTTCTAAATTTGTTTATTTAGCCCCAATGGCTCTATTGCTGTGCCCAGAATACTGAAAATCTTTTGTGCTATGAGTGCCCTTTGCTCAGTTCTCTTCAGAGAACAGTTCTATTCAGAGTTAAGACAAATCTCACACCAGGATTTCTTGAATGATTGTTTTGCACGTGGAATGAAGCTTAAAGACAGCAAAGCTAAAACAGTTCCGCTAATTTTAATTCTATCAACATACAGGAAAGAGAAGGTATTTTTCAAATTAAAAGAAACTAGGTAAACTAAATGTTTTCTCATTCTCAATAAAAGACAAGAAAATATTCTAAAACCAGGAAATGAAAGGAAAAATATTCTAACAATCTTTTTTTCAAAACATCAGAAACACATAAATTAATGTCATTAATATTTTTAAACCACTTTCATGGCTAATGCTGTGTTGCTTATTTTATGTTCTTAAGCGTAGTGCTGAAAATTTTTGTGAAGTTAAAAAATAAACTATCTCATTATGATGTTAAACTTTAATAAAGTTCTCCAGTTTAAGCAATTCTATTACATATTTACTTAATTGCTATAACTGCTTACTATTACTATGCATCATTTGAATTTGTAACCATGGGATAATTAGAAATACTGATACTATGAAACCAGATCATGACAAAACACTTTTTATAGGATTTGTCTGCATGCTTTTTAAATATAGTATAAATCATTACTGTAAACCCCTATCTTGGATTTATGGAATGTCACAGGATATTCCCTATTAAGAAAATAGAGCTTCCTCTCAAGCAAATATACACTTACAAATCAGGTTAAGGCAAGAAGCTTTGCAAAGAACTCAGTAAACAGTGTCTTTGTCTAATAATCTTCAATAATCCTGTACTTGTGGGGAGGATTATGAATTGTGAGGAAAAAAACAACAACAAAAAACAGATGAAGGATTGGAAAAGAAGATAAAACATGACAACAGTGGCACTAGTCCTTTCAATTAATTCCACTGAGATTGCTTCATTTACACCACGTTCTTTCTGTTAATGTATTCTTTTATACATATGTATTCCTAATTTACCTATGTTTGTCTTCACTGTGAGGTGTAAGAAAACCTTTCAGAGAAAAAGCTTTACTTTCCCAGTATGGAATTTAAACAATTAATTTAACCAATATTTTCCCCATGTTTTTTGCTTACGTTTTGCCTGCTTTCCCTCAATAGCTGACACTGTGCTTTCAGCGTGAATCGTCAAATGATAGTACATACACTATGAAACAATTACATTATCTGTATTAATAGGTTTGGTTTATGATTATTATAAAGACTTTATGATTATTATGAAATATAACTCAGTACTAAGAGAATAAACCAACATGAAGGATCAGCATTTGTTTTTCAATACAAACATCTGCACTCTAAAGCAATAATGACAATCTTTACAATATTTCATTGTAGTAATAGAGAAATGGCAGTTGTTCTTTGGTCACATTTTTTGGTAACACAGAAGTCAGACGGTTCATCAGCTCATGTAATTCCTTACCATGTCTTAATGTAATATAACTACTTAAATCCATACTAAAACCCAAACCCAAACTAGGAAATAAAAATGAAATTATAGCTGGTCTGCATTCAATTTAATATTTTCAAAAGCAGAACAATATTGCAGCAAAAACTACTCAAAGTGTTTTTGTGTTAAAATATAGTGTGTGAATAGATGTTTTGAATACCATTTGCAATCATTCAAGATACCTCTTTTGAATAAGATTCCACGTGTCTTGGTTCAGTCCATGTCCATTCCATTTAATTAAAAAATGCCGTTCTGTAAGTCAGCTGCATATTGCTGTGAAGATTTTGTCAAATGTGTTAGAAACAATATATATGCAGAATCATGCAAACTACAAGAGGATGCTTCATCCAGCAATGTCCATTCTTCTTATTATTTACCATTGGTGAACATCTGCATGAGTGGCTTTTGGCTTTGGGTGAAGTTTGGAGAAGTGTCCCCATGCTTGGCAATTAGGCATGGGCAGTCACTTCACTATAACAAGGTCCAGTGGAGCTGATAGAGGGTGGAACTGAACTTCTAGAAGAGGCAATGGGAGCTTTGTTTCCCCTATTTGAGACCACTACTATATTTCATAGCAATGTTTTAGATGCTACTACACAAGCTCCCATTTTTAATGGAACAATCACAGAGACGCAGCAAGAGGCATGCTAGCTACCTTACTTCTACTGGCTCCATCAAGTGGCCCACATGCTCTATTACAGTCAAGAACATTTGCCTTTGAAGTCGTACCTAGCTTCTCTTCTAACCAAGTAAATTAAATATCAGTAAAGCTTAACAGAAAAAATATTGCTCAGTGACACCAGTTGGATGTATGTGGGTTAGGTCAGAATGACTTGACAAAAACATTTTGTCTTTTCGTATGTTCTAAAATAAGCAGCTTTTGCAGAGCAAATTAGATGTCATGAAAGCCTTTTTATTCCCATTAATATATTCTGAATACAAAAGGAAAGCTTACTCCTGGGTAGCCCTTATATGCCTCTACTCATGGGTAGCTTTGGGGGGATATGATTAAACAAGATTTTTAAAAATGAGAGTTGTCATCTTCAGTATTGTGCCTCCTAACTTTTGACGGTAACAAGACAGACATCTCTCCCATTTTAAATGTTGGCTCTACAATAAGATCAGTGACCTAAAAGTGTCTATTTCTCTGCATTGATTGTGAAAAGGACCTAAGGATGACTAGCTAAGGTATATGTATCTACACTTTATATGGTTACAGTTACTCAGAAGAATTTTCTCTATCAAGGGGCTTGGAAGTATTCCAGGGACATGATAATAATTGCATATTATATCATTTAGATTCAGAGAGCTATCTCTTTGAAACACCCCTGTCCGATATTTTTTTGAGGTATCAGATTCTTATCTTCTAGGTCTCCAGCACAACAACTAGGGAAAGCATGTAAATTTATTTATGAAAGAGGCATCTTTTTTAAATCCTTTGAACCCTTCTTTAAAATACTCTATGGATCTTAATTTCATTTAGCAAACAGGTTTTTTGAGTGACTTATGAGAGAATGCCATTAAAATTAAAATTGTACTTCAGCAATTTAATCTCCATGTCACAGCCAGGATTCTGCATATGCTGGAACAACAAACAAGTGTACTGGTCTAGGAATTGTGATATAAACCTTATTGGGTAAACCAGATTTTAATATTTAGATATCACATGCTTTTTTAAAATTCTCAGTAACCCTATTAGAGGTCAAATAAAACTGCTAATGTCCAGAAATATCCACAACCTGGACTAACATTAAGAAACTCTCTTTTTTTGTATTACAATTCTGACCAGTAATCTGGCATATGGTTAAGACAATACAGGGACTGACATTGGAGATCCTTTACTGTAGTATACAAAGCAGCATCAGTCACTTCCTGTATTTTTCTTTACTTGTGTGAGAACGTGATAGCATCAGCCAAGTACCTCTCTTTTTCTGGATCACATTAACACTGGATCATGCCCACACAAATCATAAATATTAGATTTTCTGTGTCTAAGAATGTAATAAATTCCTTGAAGAAGAAATCCAAAAGCATCTGGATATAAATTTCCAGTTGTTATCTGGGGATTTAACTGTCAAAAAAAAAAAATTAATTGTTCCCTGTAACATTCACAGATAGGACCCCATTAGTTTTAGCTACTCTGCTAAATACACACGGAGTATTAGGGTTCCTACTGGAGACTATTTCAAGAAAGGGTTTATTCCTCTCCAGGTACAGGACCTTGCATTTGCTTTTTCTGAACCTCATTAGTCCTGTTGGCCCATTTTTCCAGCCTGTTGAAATCTCTCTGAGTAGCAATCCTGCACTGCAGTGTATTGACCACTTTCTTGCCTATATGTCCCCAAATCTGGGGGATGAGCACTTCAAATGTATCTATCCAACACCACCAGGATGACTCCAAGCACCAGAGTTAGACATTTCTACTGCCAAAAGAGACAATAAAGCTCTCTGACAACAAACTAAAACTTAGAGGAAAGACACAACAGGAAACACCAAAACTTGAATCTCTTCCTTCCAGAGTTTAGGTTCAACAATTGCATTCTGATCCAAGATGAGGAGTCTCTTACAGACAGTTCCAATAATGCAACAGTAACCTTTCAAAAAAAAACCAAAAAACCCATAGCTGATGGTTTGTCTTTTGCCTAGCAGCCTAAAACATACTGCACTCAAAAAAAAAAAAAAAAAAAAAAGGAAAACACAACTTTTAAACTCTTCCTCACCTCACAAGACTCCAATCCCATATCTGTAAACTTCCAGGAGAGTCTCATAAGCCCGAGGCTTAAATCCAGAATGGGAATAAAATATTCCTGACTTCTCCTAGTAAAAGACCTACTGCATTTCTATGAATGAATGCACTTTTTTTTTAAGATAGAAAAGAAGTAATGTAGGTATAAGAAGGAGCTAAATAAAGTAGATAGGCACTCACTTCAGTTTGTGGTTTTACTCAGTGTTCTCTGGACAGAGGGTTAGTACATATTTTACAGTAAACAGTGACTGGATAAAGGTGTAAGAACTTAATTTCAAAAGGAGATGATAATAATGTTGAAATCCAATGCCTGTTTATTAAACAGTTACAACATTTGTGCTGATTTGTGCTGATTGTTAACAGTCATATATCAATTTATTTAAATTTCTGATCAGTATACAGTATTGCTAAATGTTTCTAAATGTTGCTTTAGTATTCAACCCAAAGTTTGTTTAATTATTTAGATTTGGCATATTTCACCTTTCAAAATAACTGCTTTGAAATCTTGGGATGCGGTGAAACAATAATGACATTCTACTGAATATAAGAATCTTATTTTCATACATTGAAAAGATCATGTATATTTTTAAACATTTCCAATTTCTGTTTAGCATACTATATTGTTTTTTGGTATGATATTAAAAAATCAGTAAATAATATTTATGTGGTGTGGATTTTTTTTTTTTTTGTTTTACCACGACTTTACTTACAAAGTGACTGTTACCAAACCTATTAATTGCTACAGAATTACAATATTCTAAGCAATTTTTCAGTTCTAAAGCCAATCTTTTTGGGATACGGTTAATGACTTTCAGTGTTAGTTTCTGTTTATTTAATTTGAAATTTGGATGTTAGAAGCCAACAGGATTCCTAACATAAGTCAATTACAGAAGACATGAGTCTGTTTCCTGTTTGAAACAAAGTGAACTATAAAAACTATTACTAAAATACAATCAGTTCTAGTCATGTTTTTTAATGGTTAGAAAAGGCTTCTGCTACTTAGTGCACCTCTGCTATCCATTCTAAGATGACTTTGGTAATTAATTGAAAAGAAAAAACATAGAAAATAAATATCAAGTCACAATATCTCCTCTTACTTCAAGCTGTAGAGATGATTTTTTGGGACCATTTGTGATACCTTTTATGATAAAGTCAGAGACCTTTTTCATAGTATCTTTTTCATCCTTTGAAAGGTGAGTTCCCCAGCCAACTTTCTCCTTAGCAAACAGAAATATCCCCTTTTATGCTTTGTATACTGATTCCCCTAGAATCTGAGAGAAAAAAAAAAAAAGTGGTTAAAATTAAAAGGGTAGGTTCCCCCAAATATTTTCGTTTCTTAAGTAGGTCATGCTCTCACTTGTTTGTTCTCCCTGATTTCAAGCATCTTTTACCCTCTTTTGCACAGTAGCAAAGATTTGGCAGGCAGGGTTTAAACTGCTCAATATCTATTTTGAAGGCTTTTCAATTTTATGTGAGAAAAACATGAGCTATACTGGTAATGTGAAAATCATTGATAGCAAATACCAAATGACTTAATAGGACAGAAGTTTATTGCAAGCCGAAAACTTCCCAGGACTTTGTTACAGGAAACTAAAACAATTACAAGGAACACAGTTTGTAGAATTTATATGGTAGTTCCTTTTTTCTGAATATATTGTCCAATACTAATAAAGACAAATTCTTACAGACATTGATGACAATTTCCTACTGATTTAAGACTTTCATCCTGCTACCTTTCTTGCCACAATAAACACAGCTCGCTAACACCTGCAGAGCAAGAGAGCGCGCTAATGTGGCAGTTTGAACCTAAATGCGTGTTGACTGGCTCACCAACACATGTGTTTTGACTAGCCAAATAGTGTATATTCCACTAAGCAGAACACAGAAAAGATGTATTAGGAAATTATTCTAAAACTTATGATATTATAGTATGTATTATACTACATTCAAGTATTTAGAGATTAAAATCTCCCAGGGCTAGAATGAATCTTTCAGTTGCATTCATGCATTCTTTCAACACAGGAATTTTTTAATCCTTCATTAGAAATTAAATACATCCCTGTAGCACAAATATTTTACAACATTAAATTTGGTGGATACATCTACTTTACATGTGAAGTACAAATCAAACCACAGAAATGTCAAAGGCTTGGGTAATTTTCCTTTCAGCTTACATGTATAATTATAACTGAGTAACCTGGTAATTAACTACTCTAACTGCAAACATTGAACTGCTTGAAACTTAAGATTTTCATATTTTTATATAGGTGTATAAAATCAAGCATTTTGTTATATACCTGTGACTGAAAAAAAACCAAACCTTTCTTTCTAAAATGACTATGCATACTTCTGACAATCATATAAAAATCCATACACTTCAAAGTAAGAAATTCTGCAGCAACTAACAAGGAGGAAAAGTCTCATGTGTAGTAGAGCTCTCCTAGGTAGTGGCTCTCTGTAGCTTACAGGTCACACACAGACGAAATGTTTTTGACTATTCTGTTGCAGTACGAGGACCTTTGGTAAGAGACAAGTCACATTCATAGTGTGCTTTGGTATGAACTAGCCAGAAATCCCTCAGTATCCAACAAGGCAGGTGTCCTAGCTCTACATAGCTTGCTCACTTCTCCCTCTCTCCATGTCCTGCAGCATATGACACCAATCTGTCCACTTCTCTTTGTCTGCACAGCTATGTTGCTTTGCTTTTTTAAAATGTAGTTACTGGCAGTGAGACTGCCAACACTTGAACAATAGAGAGTGGACTATCCTTTGACTCCTTGGACCAACACACCAGGAAGGGGATCCAAACTCAGAGAGGCTGAGCTTGAGATTTCAGCTCTCTAGATTTTGAAGTCAAAAAGGGGCTGGTTTTTTGCTTCCTTTAACCCCACTCAAATAGTGGTCCAGTATGGCCAGCCTCCTGACAGAGGGATAGATTGTTTTGAAACTCATCAGCACAGTACATAGGGTTGTGTGGTCAACTCCACCTTGACAGTCAGTAGTAAGTTCAAACCTGCTCTGTGATTTTGCCCACATCACATACCTGCTAGGCAGGTAACTGAGTGATCTTTACAGAGGTTGATCAAAGGGTTCACTTTTATCTTCAAACCCTGTACTAGAGGAGCAGAGCCTCTTCCATGCATAAAAGTATGTCCCAAAGCATATCTTTCTTTTTCTTAAGGTAGGACTAGCTGCTTATCACAGGGTGCAGTGGCAGCCCCTGACATGGCAAGCAATGAACCAGGTCCAGGGTTCATGCAGGCAGTGCTATGAAGAGCAAAGGAGATAGGGCCAGAAATAAGACTGAATAGAGGGCATCAGTGTGAGCCCAAAATACATTAGGTAGACAGAGCCATATGAACCAAGCGGCTTATCTCATCCAGGAGGCAGGAATAGGTCTGATGTCTATCTCATAGGCCCAGTGACAGGAACTCCTGCAACACAGCTCAGAAAAGGAATTAAGGCTGAGCTGAAATAGGGATCTGAGACCCAGGCACATAAGGAGAAGGGAGGTCACAGGAAAGACTAGACAGGGACCAAAATACCTGTTAGTGCCCTCAGGGCCCTCAAAGAGTGGTACACAAAAGTCTTTTACAGTTCTGCAAACGGGAAGTCAACTATGCTGACCTACACAAAGAAGCTCAGCTTATTTAAGTGCATGCTTTTTTAAGATTAAGTGCTGTTTGCTGGTTTAATTGACTGAGCCAGCATCAGTCTTTTTCATCGTATTGCTGCTGGGCAATTCTCCAGCTGCAAAGCTCTCTGAAAGAATGGTCTCGGGATGTATTGACAAGGGTCCTATTCTCTTCTGGATAAACAAGTTGCTTCCCTCTCCACATGTGCCATTTTGTACAGTTATGCACAAAAATGAGACAGCTGCTTTGGAGCTCATCAGAGGCATCTCTTTGTAGCGATCACCTGTAAGCCAAGTTAGTATTGTGGATATCCATAAAAGACAAGAACTAGAGAGCTAGATGGTTTGCTGCTGTCCTGTAGCTACTATCAGGAGACACTGTATCTAGGAGTGAAAGTTTGCTCTACCTCGCATCTGTTTTTCACCTGGTCGTCTTCATAACAGAGGTAAAGTGCAGATACATAATGTGGACAGAAGACAAAGTCTAAACCAGGGTGTCCTAGTGAGACAGAAGGGGGCACCCACCGATAACAGATGCTAACTGGTGCAGTTCTTACAGCTCTGAAGAGTTCTGCTTCATCTCTCCTGTTTTCCAGCAGTTTGTTTGTCATCAGCCAAACTATAAACTGAGAAACCACTTATTTTCAAAACTTTATGATCTTCTCATGTTATGGATCATTAATTCACTTCTCTACTTTTAAAAAATATTTTTGTTTCTATTTTAAGAAAAACCTTAAGAAAGCGTCTGCATTGGTTTCCATATACTTTATGTCACCTAAGACGTGTAAGACCAATACCAAAACACTGCACTGAATGGTAAGAAAAGACCAAAATCCTTGACTCTTTCTACCAGTTAATCAAAACTGTGGGGCATGCATTCTAAATACGGGCAATACACCTAGTTTTCCTCTTTTTGCTAGAAGTCCTTTGCTCATGGGTACACC
>JAVSBS010014694.1:3164-17487 GCA_033124195.1 Coracias cyanogaster | reverse complement strand
GCCTGAAAACAGTGCCATAACTCGATGATGATAATGAATGAGAATTTTAAAAATTATTTACTGAAATCCTATTAAAAGCTGATTTGTATGGTTTTGTGTTCATTCTTTCTGATAAATGACTCTCGCTCCTTTTGTGATGATAAATTACAATTCATTTAATTGAATATAGTCTCAATGTAGTTAGGAAGGCCTCTTTGTTTTAGTGTGCTGCAGAAAGAATGGAGAAGTGAAACATAGCAATGAATTTATAGCTTATTTAAAAATAATTGAAATCAAAGCTTTTTCTGTGCTAAAATCAGAGGCGTTAGTCCAAATACCCATCAGCAACAACAGCTGCAGATCATACAAAAAGTAGTATGATTAATCATTCTGGACATAGATACTAACATATTCTATGATACAATGGATTAAATCACAGTTTTTGTTGATCATGAGGAAAAGAAAAAAAATAAAAGGATTATTCTGGGATTCTTCCAAGTCTCACTTTTGAAATAAAGCTTTAGGAAGATTAGGTTTTTCAAGGAATATGAGTTGGATATGGCTTCCTGCAGAGAACATGCCATTTGGCTGCGATGATCATGTCTTTCCTGCATGGTTGCTCCACGTGATTGGCACTGTTTGTTCCATGCAAGAATGCTTCTTTCAACAAAGCCTTAACTGGCTTTGCTATGCCTTGTTCCTGCACTTGCCCAGCTATATCTGGTCCATATCTCATGGTGATCTGTGAAACATTCTGCAATTTATTACCTGTCAACTGTCCTAACAGTGGAAAAAACATGTCCTTCTGAAGAAGTTATGAGAGGGCATTAAGACAACTGTTATTATTCAAGGTGCTTTGCTGGCATGCTCACTACAAAGTGGCCAGGTTCAGTCCAAGTCTAACAAATCCAGAATCGTTCTCATTACAAGACTTTCAGTACAGATAGGAGGAGGGGAAAGGTTTGGTCTAAAACATAGTTTAAATGTCCTAATCATGCAGTTCAGGCATAGCAAAATAATGTCCAAGTTGTTGCAATATGAACAAGTCTGAGGTTGAAACTGTTTTATATTAGGAAAGAATCATCTACTTCAAGTACAACAACAGATACCATAATGTTTGAAAACCTATTTCAACACTCCCTTAGAAGATACAACAAATAGCTCAGAGAGTCTAAATATTTGCAGAATAGGTAAGTTAAGCTTCTCACTGCAAAATCTTACCTAAGAAGTTCTGCAGTTGTGTAACTGCATGGTAGAAGCGTATGGAAAGACTGCAACAGGAATCCTGCCCTTCAGAAACCATAGTGGAATGTATAAAAAAAGACTTAAGTACATTTTCATGTACAAGTCTTGCCAACTCTTAAGCAGCAACCTAAGCTTTATGACTCTGTCCTAACTCAGAAAAACTATCACAGGACCTAATTTCTGAAAATTACAGTATTAGTAATTTGCTCTTGTCCATACTAGAAAACCAGACTATAACTGAAACACATTTTTTGAAAACAATTCAAGGTCTACAGATTTGTGCGCCAAGGAGGCTAATTCTGCTATTGTTCAGTTAAGAATATAATTATATCCAGTTTGATCCTACCTCTCTTCTTGATGATTTTTTGAAGCTATCTGTACAATTCATACGCTTATACCCTTAAAACACACAAACCTTTTCAATCCCCTTTGGCTATACTACCAGACTGAAATAGAAATCACACCTGGGCACATAAGACATTCAACTGCTACTCATACAAAGTCCAAAGCCTTGGACACTACAAGTGCAAGCTGTAACAGTTAACACAGGAAACTTGGAAGATCCTGGCCCAGCAGTGCAGAAGGATGTTGTGAATAGCTTCAATGGTTACACCATCCTTCTGAAGCAGGGAAATGATTTCCTAAACACATAGCCAGTGCACTGGAGTACCAGCGACTTCCTCAATGTCCTTCTCTTTCTGTCTCTCCCCCTCCCTCATTAGCATCATTTCTCTTCAGATGAGTTGTTTCAACAAGTCTCCAGTGCAAAATCTTGTCGTCTGACAAATCCCACATCATTCAAGGAAAACTACCACTCAAGTAAAGAATAACAGACTCAAGTCAAATGCTCCATAAGCCTTTGCTTGGTATTAATTATTAGCCTGGAAAAATGCCTTTAAGTGTCTATGAGATGGCAGACCATTTGATCATAAAAAGTTAAATTCTTTGCCTCCTGCTTCAAGTACATTAATATTTGTAAATTAACAAAGCTTTTAAATAATTTGAGGATTCTAGTCTCATTCAAAATTCTTTTAACGACAAAAAACCGCCACCGTTAAAATACTTTATGCATCTCAAGTCCAGAACCTTAAGTGTACAATTACACCTGCTCTTTTAATTAGGTCACTACATATTACCTGTGATCATCAACAAGATACTTTTAGCCATTTCTAATGTGTGCCATTTAGACTCAAATTGCAGAGCTTTAAAGATGCTAACAGAAAACACTCCAGATGAAGTCTCACTATGCTGTTTGTTTTCCAAATATTTATGTGAATGACATTCTGAGGCCACCTAAATCCTAAAAATTCAATTCCATATGACCAAATAAATATATCAAAGACAAAAGAATTTTCATACATCATATAAGTAAAACATTTAAAATGGGCAAATTTAGGTTCTAATTGCTTATGTAGGGAAACTAAAAAAAAAAAAAAAAAAAAAAAAAAAAAAAAAAAGAGTATCACAGACTGGTAGGGGTTGGAAGGGACCTCGGGAGATCATCTTGTCCAACCCCCTGCCAAAGCAGGTTCACCTAGAGCAGGTTACACAGGAATGCATCCAGACAGGTTTTGAATCTCTCTAGAGAAGGAGACTCCACAACCTCTTGGGGCAGCCTGTTCTAGGGCTCTGTCGCCCTCACAGGAAAGAAGTTTCTCCTGATGTTGAGGTGGAACCTCCTGTGTTCCAGTTTGTGCCCATTGCCCCTCATCCTATCACTGGACATCACGGAAAAGACACTGGCCCCATCCTCTTGACACTTGTCCTTATCAATTATAAGCATTGATAAGATCCCCTCTCAGCCTTCTCATCTCTAGACTAAACAGCCCCAGGTCTCTCAGCCTTTCCTTGTATGATGTTCCAGCCCACTTCATGATCTTTGTAACTTCCGTTGGACTCTCCCCAGTATTTCCCTGTCTCTCTTGAACTGGGGAGCCCAGAACTGGACACAGTAACTCCAGATATGGCCTCACTATGGCAGAGTAGAGGGGAAGGAAGACCTCTAGAGTGTGAGTGGTCACACTCTTCTTAAAGCACCCCAGGAGACCACTGGCCTTCTTGGCCACAAGCACACAAGCCTCACACTACTAGAAGGTGCAAAAATCAAAGGAGTCCAAGAGATTTCAATGAAGACGCACCACTTGCCAAAAGAAACAGTGATACCAGCTGACAGAAGACATTTTTCCTCCATGTCGCATGAAAATTTCTAAAAATAGTTTCACAACCCTAAAACAGTAAAACTCTGCCTTTTTAGAAATTGGGAGTATTTGCAATTAGATTTTTGCATAATAAGCAAAACAACCTTTTTCACTACCAGGAGATTTGTGACAGAAGCAATATTCTATTCTGATCCTTTCCCATTTGGACAGCAGAATCAGAAGTCTTCTAAGACTAAAATCTCAGCTTTCTCTTTTGGTGGCTTAAAAGTAAAAATTTATAGTGGCTTTTTCTACATCTTTCATAAATAATGAATTTTCAAGATACTGAAAAACATTTTATTTATTAACCTGAGATTATATCGCATTTTATGACATTAGATTTGCATGCCTGTGTATAAATACGTATAGAAGACAGGTGACTACTTTTTTCTGGAATGAAATCACATTTTCTTGTGCTAATGCCAAGAAGAAATAAAATATGGCATGGAGCACATCTACTCAGAGACCATAAGTGACAAAGATTTGTTATTAACAGTGATGGTTTGGGGCTTTGTTATTTTGTATTGAAACCTTTGCTTGGATATGAGAAGTGTGAAGCTTTTCTATTCTTTAAACTATTCTTCTCAAAAAGACATATTTACTTTTGCAACAAAAGTTTCAGCATATTCTATTTCTTCCAACTGCCCTCGTATATTAGGAAGCCTTTTTTTTTCTTTTATATTCCTTGATCTAGTTACGATGAAAACAATGCCTGTGGATAACCTCTGTAATGCATAACCTTTATGTGTGTCACACAAAGACAAAAGTGTGTTGGCTTTCAGGTTTTTTTTTTATCCTAACAAAGTTGGAGATAATTAAACTCTCCTTTAATGCATAAGATTAAAACTAATGCTATTGACTGTTGTAACAAGAGGCTCAGTTAATACCAGTATCTTTGACTCTTCATTGAATGACTAGTATGGATTGAACAGATATGCAACTAGGACAGCTGATGACAGCAAATATACATTTTACATTATAACTGCAATGGGCTCTTTTTATTCTGGCATAATGTCCCTCTTACAGTAATACATGCTTTAATTTTGAAGATAATGGAGGCATTCTATCAGAAATTAAGCTTTGTCAATATGAATTTCCCAAGTATAACAATTCCCTTTCTTAATCCAATCAGAACCTTAATTGCAGAAGGGGGAAAACAAAACCAAAAAAAAGCTCAGTTGTTTTAAACTACAATAAATCATCTGTTATGATTTAGGGTTTAACAAATTGGGAAACGGAAAGTTTTCCCAAGTCACTCAAGCCAAGTCTCAGAGTAGCATCACAGAAAATAGGACAGCATGTAATGCCAAGTTCACAAATTTAAGGGAACAATATTGATAAATAATGGATTTGGGGTTTTTTAAAACCCCAAGTAATATTAATATCTGGCAAATAACACTTGTATTTTGCTTAGATGACAATTAACAGGCTAGGACCAACTCTGACTGAAGCAGAGGAGAAGGGAGGAGAAAGCAGAAGGAGTAGAAGAGAGGGAGTTACACCTTTTAGGAGCAAAAAGCTAACAGAATAGTAGAGTCAACCTTGTTTGTATGGTAACTTTTCTTACTTGCAAGTGTTTGAAATGGTCAATATTTAATGTTATCATTAGGAAACTAAACTAATCTTGGAAACTTCAGAAATTTCAAGGCAAAAAAGAGATCAGAACAAAAACTTCTGGTAATGTTTGAAAGGTTTTTGATTAAATAAAATTGCTACTTATTACAGGCATAGTCCCCAAGCATCTCAACAAAATACAATAATATCAACAAAAACTCTCTAAAAGCAAACTACTTGTACTGTAAAATGTTAGGCTAAAATTAGAGTACGAAGATAAATTCCCACAGGTTAATAACTGGGACCAAAACCAGAGGAAAATAATCTTCTTGCATAGCACAATTTTAAAATAGCCTTTAAAATACCACTGATATAAGGAAAGAGGAAAAGACTAAATTTGAGTAAGACATATGGTCAACAGCTGCTTTTCACCACAGAACCAACAAATGACTTTATAAATGCTGAAAGAAACCTCAACAGCTCCATTTCCACTAAGATTTGCTATGCAAACAAGAGAACAGAAAACCTGCTCATCAGTAGACTGGAAGCTTCAGAGCATCAAGACAATTGCAGGAGATAACAGCTACAAAATGAACTTGGTAAAAAAAAAAAGGTGCTGTTATTTACCATAGAAACAAAAACCGCTCTTGACCAGTAGGTCAGGACAGTTTAAGCAACAGCATAAAACATAAGAGGCTCAGTCCTGCAGTATCTATTTGCCACCATCTCCACTATGAAGTACAGATACGCAGTATGTCATATTTGGTGTGTTTTCCTTAGAGGATCTTGCCCCCCTTAAGCTGTTACCATTTGGGTTATGACCAAATTCTGTTTAATTAAATTGCTGCTACATCTCAGATGCAGCTTCCAAGACTTGGATTTAAGGTGAAAAATAATACTTCGTGAAATAGAATTATGCAGAACTAAACAATTCCTGCCAAAATAATGAAAGCTTTGGTTCCAAAACCTTCACAAACCCCCAAAGATTAATTTAAATTAAAAAGGCAGACAGAGGACACAAGGAAGGAATAGTTGAGAACAAATCTAGGGGGTTATTGTAATAATATAAGGCCTTTTCCGCACATATTTTCTCTTAAAGAATATGAAACAAATGTCAGCTAAAGGGCTTTCTGTACATGGCCAGAGAAAGCACAAGCAAAGGGAAGCACATTATGCTGATCAGCTGCACAAAACCCTCCACTGTGACATCAGGATTACTTCAGCAACATTACTTTTTGGGTTGAATGGGATAAAGAGGAGAGGAAGTAAAAAAAAAAAAAAAAAGAGAGAGAAAAAAAAAAGAGGCATCAGTTGGTTAGTTTGGGAACATTTCTTCTCTTGTTAAGAGGTCACAGCTTCACAACTAGGATTACTTCTTTTCCTTCTCTCTATCCAGCCTTTTCAGGTTTTTTTCCCAGTCAAACCGGAGGCAGGGCAGTGAAAGGGACGGCTTCTCTCCAGCTCAAGAAGCTTGGCCTGTGGCAGAGGCATTTGCACCATAACTTAAGAGACAGTTCATTTCTTGGCTCTGCCAATGGACTTCCTGTATGCCCTTAAATCCCGTTGTGCCTCAGTTCTCCCTGTGAGACAGGACAGTGATTTCTTTGTTCATCTTATCAGCTGGAATTTTTTTCCAGTGGATAAATTGTCTGCTCTGTGCGGTAGTGTACATACACACACACTCTATTTAACAGCATGGAAGTTCAATTGTGATTAAGGTATTTATGTGGAATTGTAAAATATTAGAAAAATTTAGATAACGTATGACAAATAAGTTTCTCAGGGGAAGGGGGGGCAGGGCAGGAGGGAGAATATGAGAACAGTGACTAGGCTGAGTGGTAGTTTTATATTCCTACCATTTTATCACTCAATTATGCAATGATGAAAATACACCCTATCCACTCATAAAAAAAAAAACCTATCTCATTTTGAGTAAGAAAAAAATGCTGTCCTTACAACATGAATCTAATTTATAAATATTCTGATGGAAATACTGAACTTTTAAAAGTTCTAAACTGCTCTATTACCAAGAACCCAACTCCACCCTCTTTTTTTTTTTTCTTCTCTCTTTATTAAATTACTGGTATTCTACTGTAAACATCAACCTGAAAGATCAGACACCTACCACAAAAACACCACCCGGTGTTGTCTTTTAGGAAAGTTATTCTGGTATTTCATCTGCCCATCAAATCAACATAGACAAATCCTAGTATTTAAGGACTGAATGAAACCCCTTTCATTAGGTGAATTGTGAAGTAGATTCTTTCCAGGAGAACAGCAGTATTTGTTAGGGAGACAGTGAAAACATCCTCTATTCTTCCTCAAAAGCTAATGGTTACAAACTGTCACTATTAAAGAGGAACTACAGGAAAAGGACTGTTTGCCCTGGGGAGCTGTTTCTTTTCCTGATCCAAACCTGCAGATCCCCTGGCAGAAGTCCAAATTCAGACCTAAATCCTCTTTCTGTACAGAAACTCTGTGAAACAGAATTGTCACAGACACTATTTTTCCAAAAGCCCTGTTCAATCTATGTAAAATAGTCCTTACAGATACAGTTAGTTGGACATACACAGCTTCCCACGTGTGTCAAACAAATTCAGAGCAGTTGTGTAATTCTGCATCTCCTGCCTAGGCTTCCTGCTTACTTCTCAGCTAAAGAACAATCCCTGTCTGATTTTGAGCAATTCTTCCCTTCTGCCATGGTACAATTGCAACAGAAGACATTGCGAGGATGAATCAAACTGATCACATATTAAGAAAATATCCCACATATTAAAAGATTAGATGTGCTCAAAAAACCACAGAGGATTATCAGTTATGCCTACCTTCTGAAAAAAAGGGAATGACTTTTGCAGAAGGCAATAAAGACTCCTCTGTAGCATCATTGTATTACCTAGCTCTTTACAACTAAATTAAAGCTTCAGTAAACATCCTTAGGGAAATGAAGGAGAAAATTAAAAGTAAATAACTAGCTACACACAACCTGCACCACTGTTGTCTATAAATGACTGAATGAGCAGATGAGCAACTAATTTTCTGTTTCTGTGTCCCAGGAAGCTGGGGTTGCAGGTTGGAGTGTTGCTCTATCCATATGGATGCTTGTCTACTGGGCTGGGTGTCAGAGGAAGAGATTTCACCTCTGTGCTGTGCGCCTTCACCAACAGAACAGTAATGCACTGATTTACACTCATGCTAGCAATACACAGGCAATACGTGAAGGCAATATGACTTTTCCTGGGTGAATTCTGGGCCAGACCATGCAAGAATGGAACCACAGGGGAAAACAAAAGACTTCAGCTTTTCTAAAGGTCTGGCAAAAGCTAACGTCACAGCTGGAAGAAGCAGCACAATGTTCTCTACAGTCATACTGTTATACTCCACTAGGATCAGAAAATGTTTGAGACATCCCACTCCCCTGGCTCAGATATTACTTCATGCCAGAAAAATAATGTAATTTGTCACGTTAAATGTTGTGATACTATCATTATCTGTATCTGAATATCTACCAAAAGAAAATAAGAAAAAAAATGTGGAGCAGTTTTACTGATATCCTCTTACAAGGAGCAAAATAAATACTGTGAGAATTTTTAGGTTTTGTTTTAATACTGAATTATCTCTCTCTTGCAATGAAGAGAGCAAGGAATAAATAATGGATTATAACGAAGATATAAATATCCTGCATTTTCTCCCACCACTGCTAGCTCTTGGCTAGGATCCCAGGTCATTAGCGGATGTCTGTGATTCCATGTGAAAGAAAAGTAAAGAACAACATAAAATTAGTAAGTTTTATTGTTTAAGGCAGCAGGGGCAAATATCAATTCTCAGTTGTTGTCTCTGAAAATAACTGCCCATTAATTTTGTGAGCAGACAGAGGACGGAAATGAAAAAAAGATTGTTCCTTGACTTTATTACAAGGGGGTGGGAGGAAGAAGTAGTGATCCAAATTTTTGAGTAATTCAGTAAGGGCTAACAATCTTCTGTAACACTGAGAAAACAGTACAATGACATCAAGATCAGACTCCTACTTTTTTCCCTTCAGCTAGAAATGGGTATTCTCTTTTCATGTATCAGGTAATTCAAGTTGATATTTTTGCTATGAGATGTCAGCTCTTAAAAACACTACACTGGAAAACAATTCTTAAGCCTATAAAATATACTTTCCTAGCAATAAGCTCATTTCTTCACCTTCATACAGGATACAGCATCGCCAGAAGGAAGTGGAAATGAAGCAAAAGAGATTATGAGACATTGAAAATACTAGTTTATATCAACAACTCTTTAAAAATACCACTAGAAATTCTACAAGACAGACTTGATTTGTAAAACTATCGGTAACAATTGAATTTCAACAGTACCCAAAACTGATAGGCTTCACTTTATGCTTCTGAAAGTAAACGCCCTGTATTTGGTATTGTTTAACTGGGGTGAACCTTGGAAGCGCACATGGAGTCCACTAGTCCATGGTCTCAACTGCACCTTGAATTTCAGTTTTTGACAACCATGACAGCTCCTGGGATTATATTGAAACAATTACTTGTTTCAATAAAATATGTCTTGAGTTTCATCAACATAAATGCTGTAAGCTAATCACAGAATCATAGTGTCATCTAGGTTGGAAAAGACCTTTAAGATTGTCAAGTCCATCTGTAAACCTAACACTGCCAAGTCCACCACTAAACCGTGTCCATAAGTGACACATCCACATCTTTAAATACCTCCAGGGATAAACAAACAAAAAAAATAAACAGATAAATAAAATGCCAAATATTCTTGAAAAACTGAAAACCCAAAAGTAGTGATTTTAATAGTTCCATTGAAAACTGACGCATAAGAATTATTCCATTTAGACTTTAAGACTTTAAAAGGCACAGAATTGTAGCAATGAAAGTCACTTGAATACAGTTTCATTTTTAAACTTTCTCACTGTCTAAGCTCAGAACATGAAAAATCAAATAAAAAGCAAGTACTACAAAGTTTTCCAGTTCATACTCAATTGCACTATTAGAAGCATATGTAAAAAAAGACTTCAGATTCCTTGCAATAACCTGTTTCCTTTTAAGTGTACAAGGAAATGCTGTCTTACCTGCCAAGGTTGGGATTGAAGAATCTGTATTTTGCATGCAGCCCTCGGCAGCAGTTAAGTAAGGAAAGGAGTGGCTTACCATGTTCTTTTATTCCGGTGCACCGGCTGTCCCATCAAATTCAGCCAGTGAAAAAGAAATAATAGAATCATAGAATTAATCATAGAATCGTAGAATGCATTGGGTTGGAAGAGACCTCTAAAGGTCATCTAGTCCAATCCCCTTACAACAAGCAGGGACATCTCTAACTAGGCCAGGTTGCTCAGAGCCTCCACCACCTCCCTGGGCAACCTGTTCCAGTGACCAACCACCCTCATATTAAAATAACTTTTTCCTAATGTCCAACCTAAATCTACCCTTTTCTAGCTTAAAACCATCACCCCTTGTCCTATCGCTACAAAACCTAGTGAACAGATCCTCCCCCACCTTCTTATAGGCCCCTTTCAGTAATCCTTTGACTTAAGCTGTTAAAAATGTACTAAAGGAAGAACCAACTTCTAACCTGATTCTATATAGACATGTTTTGTTTATATTTTGAGATATTACAGAATCACAGAATCGCTATTGTTGGAAAAGACCTTTAAGATCATCAAGTCTAATCATTACCTAACTCTACCAGGCCCCCTTCTACATCATATCATTGAGCACCCTATCTAGATGGCTTTTAAATACATCCAGGGATGGAGACTCAATCACTTCCCTGGGCAGCCTGTTCCAGTCTTTGATAACCCTTTCGGTGTAGGAGTTTTTCCTAATGTCTAACCTATACCTACCCTGACGTGACTTGGTGTCATTTCTTCTTGTCCTATCAGTTGTGACTGGTGAGATGAGACCAACACTCACCTCCCTACAGCCTCCTTTCAGGTAGTTGTAGAGAGCCATTAAGCAAGCTGTAGCAGTATATTTTGTTATTAAAGCAATTCAGGTCATCCACAAACAACTCCTTTTATGATGTTACTATAGAAAGCAGAAGTGTTGTCACTTTAAGACAGAAGCCTCTATACTTGAAAGAAATGTCTCCATGACTGGGCAGATGATAAGATTTAAAGGACAGTAATTAGTAATACACAGCAATCGCTTCTACTTTTGTCTTTCACAGGAAGAAAAATAAAAAAAAGTAGATGTATTCCTGCTAGTTTCAGGCAATAGACTTAGGACTATATCTGTTATAATCATTAGAGAGATGTTTTTTTTCCTGTTGCTTGTTTGCTTAAAATAAAGACATAAAAGTACATGCCTTCTGATAGGAAAGCTTGGCTAGTTTTTAGAATATGTGCGGGGCTTATTGACCAAAGAGCAGGCTGACAGACAGCTAGCCATCAAACCTACTTGCATATGTGTAAGTTTCATCCCACACTTCTTTTAATTGCCAGCCATCTTCATTGAGCAGAGTTCACAAGGGAGAGATCTGCTACTACTGTTGGCAGAGGCATACATAGCATCATACAATAGTTTGTGTTGGAAGGGACCTTTAAAGGTCATCTAGTTCAACCCTCCTTCAATAAGCAGAGAAAAGTGATACAACACTGATGTTTACACTGAGTAAAGCCCTTTACAGCAAAGAGACTATTTTACGCCTGTGTTTTGAAACACCCACCTGACTGCTCTGAGGACGAAACGTGCAGCCGACTTCCACAAAAAGGATGTGAAGGGAAAAAATACACACAGTCACGTTAATTCAGATATCACTAAAACGTTTCTTGAGAAGATCAAGTCAAATGCCTGACAAGTTTCTTGACTGTGGTTCAGCTCTTCAAAGATTCTTGCAGCATTGCAGTTTTGGGTGTTTTTTTTTTTTTTTAACTGCACAAAAAAGAGAATGCTGTCTACAGTACGTAGACATAAAAAATGGTTTGGAGCTGTACAAGATCCTCAGGAAAATATGCCCTTTTGAGATTTATATGGTTTTAGCAGTTTCCGAGAGAGTCCAAACAACAGGAGGTAATTTAAGGTCACCTATGAGTTCACAGAGATACCTCTTGGCGTCTTGCTCTCAACAATACATTAACAACAAAATTTGCCAGGACTAATGGTTGAGTAAATTATTAATTCCTCTCTTTTGCTAGGTCAGCAGCTTTGGTTCATTTCCAGCTTACAAGTACTGAGGGGGCTGCACAGAAACAGCCAGGGGTGCAATGAACAGTCACAGCTCACCTAACTAGAAATGCTACATTTAAAAGGTTGCAGGGGCTACGAGTTTCTTCTATTTTTGTGCTTATAATGATATAAATTACTTAGGCTGGGATAACTACTTCTTTATACCGTCCTTTTCTTCACTCACTTCATACCACACGAACCCCAAAACCGGGCAAGCCATACTGTGAAGGTGGCTCAGTGCTTCATGCTATGCTTAACTAGACAGACCGCAAAGAGTGGCTGGTTTGCATCACCTGAAAAATATCTACAAAGTAGCTGTAAACTATCCCAGAAATCATACTTACATAAAGCAAAAGATAATAACATACATTTTCAAACACAAAAACGTGCAGATCTGCTAAAGATCAGAAAACAAACAGGCATCAGAACCAGGGAATTCCCATGTCCCAATTAAGGTCACATATTTCTGTGTCATTACAAGCCCAATAATAAACCAAATCTTTGGTATCACCAAAATGAACAAAGAGCCTTTGGCAAACTGTCAAAAAAAATTATTTAGACTATTATGACAAGATATCTCCTGTGAAGACAATGCTGGAATTTCCCTCTCAGATATGATGCTTTCTGGGACAAATAAAAAAAAAGTCCTAAAAATACTCAGAGGAACACACTTGATTGTCTAAGAAAAACGGCTTAATTTTACCCTTGACTAATAAAATACATGAAGAAGGTATTTTAAAAATGAGACAGAAGAAATTTCATCAGCATTTAGTGTTCTTCCAAGCTGAAGAGGCAATAGATTTTATTACTTTACAAATTAAAACTTCGTTCTATGCAGCACATTAAAACATGCAAGAAATGAGCAAGCAATGGGCAGAGAACTAGAGGTTAAAAATAAGAAACTTTAAAAGGATTGCAATACAAGACATTTATGTATTTATACCAGGTTTAAGTAACTATCCCACCTTTCTACATATACTTTCTAACATGTTGGTACAATACTCTTTATGGTGAGGTATACATTCTGTCACTTATAGTTTGCAACTTACATTGTCAGTTCTGTCCAAAATAACTTCATTGTACTGAGCATATGTTCAGTCCATACATTCTAAACACATATCCCCTAACTTTTTAAATATAACTATCTTACTACAATAAACTGATTCAGAAAAAGACAAGTCCACACGCAACCTGAGGATGCAATAAGATATGGCAACCTAATCATCTATATTTCTACTCCAATTATTTTCTCTTCTACATAGAGAACAGTTGCATAATTGGCCTAACTAGAAATTTAGTTAATAGAGAAAATTGTTTCTATTTCAAAAGAGTATTGAATATAACAACCACATGCCAAAGTTTCTGGGTGACCCTCAGACAACTGAGATATTTAAGACGACCACCTATCTGCAAAGCAATTCAGCTCAGGCTTCTCTCTTTCCAGTGTAACCACTCACAGCAGAAATGTGGGGTGCTTCTTACATTTAACATCTGTATAGTCTGCTCTCCTCAAAAATAAAGGTCTCAGCATCTGCAAAGTTTTTGTTTTTAACACACGGCTGCGAGCTTTGATCAAAGCTGCACAAACAGGTTAAAGGAGCAGAGTGTTTTTTACAAATTAGAGCATTTTACTTGTAACATTTGACTTTTTATTAGTCCCTCAGCTGTTTTTAAAAAGCCAAACCCTGACTTCAAAAGGATTTTTTAAAGCTTATTTTTGTATATACTATGTATATCATTGTTTCCTCCAGATTTAGACTACCAAATAATTTCTCTCCCTGTGTCCTTTTGCTGATTTTCTGTCAAGTGTGGTTTTATTCTAAGGTAAAAATAGAAAAAAAATTAGTTTACGGCAAAATATTTTAAAATTACATTATTTCGTGTCATTATTTTAAATGACATCAATAATTTCATTATTTTAAGATGCTTCCTTGCCCACTAATTGCCATTTTCATTTTCAATATATTGCATGTACAATTCTACTACATCACAGAATCATTCAGGTTGGAAAAGACCTCTAGGATCATCTAGTCCAGGGGTCCTCAAACTACAGCCCGCGGGCCAGATGCGGCCCCTGGGGCTCCTCAAACCGGCCCGCGGGTATTTACAGAACTCCCCGCCCCCCCCACCGCCGCCGTGACTTCCTGCCGCTTAATCCGCGCACCGGCC
>JAVSBS010014693.1:45398-67535 GCA_033124195.1 Coracias cyanogaster | reverse complement strand
CGGGGGGTGCGGGGGGGCGGGGCGGGCCGCCGCCAGGAGGTGTGCGGCAGCACCGCCCGCGGCCTCCATCTTCCCGCCGCGGGGGGGAGGCGGGCCGAGGCCCGGGGGAGAGGCCCGCGGCCCCGGGAAGCGGCCGCCGGAGCCCCCCGCCCCCTGCGGCCGGGCACCGAGCGCGGAGTCGGCGGGGCCCGGGCACAGGCCCGCCTGCCGAGGCCGGGGGAGCCGCTGTGCTATCCCGAGTTCCCGCGCCGCGCGTTCCGACCCGTATGGCTGCGGGAGGGTGAGGGGAAGGTGCAGGAGGAACTTCTTACCTGGCGTCTAGTTTAGCCATGTCGAACTGAGCACGGTAGCACAGGTGCAGCGGCGTGGGCCTGCAGGGGACGGCGCGGATGGTTTATTTTTGATCAGTAATTGCTTATTACAGCTAAGCCGTTTTGGCAAGTTTGTCAGATTTTAACTTACTTTCCGATACTGCCCTCTCCCATTGGAGTATTGGATTGAGGTCTTGCTGTAGAGCACGCGCTGTCCTTGGTGTGTCTTCTTACTGTCTTTTTTTGAGTGTGATTGTATCTGAATTCATTATCTGTAACCACAGATGAACATCGAACGAGCACATGGAGTTCCAGACGCTGATCCTCGGAGAATCCACCTGTGGCAGAAAGGATGGATAATCTTTTGGCTCTCTTCCAGCCTGGTGGAGCCTCCTGCCTGTGGTGTTTCAGGCTGATGTGCAAAAAGGGTACAGCATCTGCCAGGACATTACATGCAGCATTTTATTTCATTTATAGATCTGTGCCAACGTTCCTGTTACATTCTTTCTAAAGCACGTGTCTGCACATAGCAGATCGTGCGTGCCTGGAAAATACTGTGTTTTTGAAGTCAGAAATTAACCTGTTAGTGCTGGGATTTGCTGAACAAAGTTAGCCTCTGATCACAAAAATATACAGGCTCATGCCACCTTGAGTTCAATTATTTAAGCGAGTGTTCGGCACCTAAGTGCCATGGTAAGTGTAGGCCCAGCTGGTTAGAATTCTGAAAAGCAGTCACTCCAGTGGCTGCAGCCCACCAAGTTGAAAAAAAGTAATCTAAAACCAAGTAAACCGATGTGGTTTTTTTGATTAAAGGGAAACAGAAGTCTTAAGATCTGCATTAAACTTAAGAAAGATATTTGTGGCCTTATAGTATTCTTCCGTAGTATACATGAATTAGAAATATTGTACAATAGTCAGGAATACAGTTGCAGGCACATGATGGCCCAGTATAGGATGAAATCCTGATACTGTAAACGAAGACTGGTGACTTCAGTCTCTCTTCCCAAACCTGTTTCCCTCTGTCTTAAATTTGTTTGGTGCACAGAATGCAAACATAGATGGTGATGTTATTGCTTCCTCTTCTTAGAGGAGGATGTTAATTCGAGCTGCTGCTTTTGAGATCCACATAAACCTACAAAGCATTGCAGTCTTCAGCTGTTTTGTGTTCACACCCTGATGTTCTAAGCCATTTCTCTTTCCAGTGCCAGTGTTGGGAGCACCGGGTGAAGTTCGGGGGAGCGTTTCTATTCTTAGCAGGAACAGGCTGGCCTGGCAGGGTGCTTAGGATGAGGGGCCAGACGTCTTGAGTTGGGAGGTAGAGTCTTCAATGGCCTGTGAGGCTTTCTGGTAGTGAGCTGAACTGCTGAGGACACCGACAGTCTCACCACTGCTGTGTGGATTGGCAGCTGGCATTTTGTAAGAAGCCAAGGGATTTGGAAGGCTCCATGTTCGTTGTGCTCTTCTATTCAGTCCTGTTCTGCAGGGTCGGTCCGTTTAATTATGGAAGTATGGACTGGAATTTTTGGCAGTTACTGTTATCAGCAATAACAATAAATTATCCCTGTGTTGGCTTAAGCTATCCATTTGTGTCCTGCCTCAGCAATTACACTTTATGCTTGCACATGATTGCTAGAATGCTCACTTTTAAACACACTGGTTCTTTTTCTGTGCAGCAAAAAAAATGAGCTGTTTTGTGGAAACAGAAATGCTTGGTATTGGTAGGACATTGTGCACATGGAGTAACATGCAGTCGTAAGACAGATCAGCATGGAAAACCAGGATCCTGAGTTCTAACCTCAGCCTGATCTTGACTCGCTGGGTGGTATTAGGTGAGTTATTTGACCCTTTTAGTTTTTAGCACTCTGTAAACCATGAGTCACACATACTGTGTGCCAGGGTGTTAAGATTTTAAGAACATCTTTTTTGTTAACATTCCTGGTGCCATGTTACATTGGTGATAAGGTTTGTATTTTGCATAACTGGTCACCTTATGGCCCTCAATGTTCTTAACTACTGTATTGATTTCTATTTCTAAGAGATACAGCATGAATATGTCCTTGGCATTTAATGTTCCAGTTAAATGCTATATCACACCCACATTTTTCAGTGCAGTAATATTAAAAAAAACCACAAAACAACCCACAACAAAACCCCAAACAAAAAAAACCAACCTTAAAAGAAAAGGAAGCTGTCCAGCAAACTGACAATTAAATCAACATGCTTTCTCTTCTGAAAAGCTGTATTCTTAGCTGGCCTCTACCATCTTGAGTGCATGTAGGGAAAAAAAAAAAGAAATCACAGTGTAGTGGCTGGGCTGGGCTTTCAGACAGCTTTGTGTCCATGATGCAATGACCAAAGTTCAGCCCAGTGGTTTTATGATACATACAACCAGTGTGAGGGAGGTGAGGTTCAGGTTATGGTTTTGGTCTCCTACTGTGTTTGTTTCCCCTCCGGGAAAGAGAATGTGTTCAGAAGTGTTACAGCTGCTTTCTCCTGCCCACCCCCTGCTACTCTAGGCTCCTTTCTACCTGAGCTCTCCTGTGGGATTGATAGTTTTTCAGCTCCTCTCATCTTTGTTGTTCTTATCCGTTACAGTTTCCTGCAAGTCTGTGAAATGTCCCAAGCTCATTTTCACTTTCTTCTAGGGGTTGCTTCCCAGATCCTCTTAATTTGGTTTGAGAAGTTAGAATTACCTGTAACCATCAGGTAAAACGAAGTCTTGAATGGACAAAAATGACAGCCGCCTGCTTAGAAGGTCAGTTGTTAGCCATAATTGAACATCGTGTCAGGATGGTAGAATATTTTACAAGGTGTAGAATTTGGACAGAAACCATCCTTTGTTACAATGTTGCCAATGGCTGCAAATTGTGTGTTTACATAGGACATAAAGTAAGAATCTCTATCAGAAAATGTCTTTTTTTTTTTTTTCACTGTTTCTGCTACTGGTTCCAGAAGGTTTTTGGTTGGGTTTGTTGTTTTTGCTTTTTTTTTTTTTTAATAGCTACCACCAATCGAGGAGATAGATGTGGATGATAGCCAAACATGATTCAGATGAGAACAAGACTAAAAAGAGAGAAGACAAACAAAATGTTTGTAATATTTGCTGGCTCTCCAGTAATGACTTACATAAAAGAAAATTGGTTATCAGTTATCCATCAGAGAATTCGTGTATCAGTAGAAACACAGAGGAGTGCTAGATATAACTGTGCTGAAATCAGAAGGGGAATTAGATTCATATATATACCAAACTTCAAGCAGATCTATGTAACATTAAGACTCCCACCCACCTTTACCACTTCTTTACTGACACACATCCTGTATTCCATTAACCATGTAATCCACCCCTTGCTCCACTCTTCCTTTGTTGTAGCCTTTCAGTTAAAAGCACTATTTCTATATAAAGCACATAATTAATGAGTTTTATTGACAGTTTGCTACTGAACAGCCTAGAACAGGGTTTGGAGTGACTCAGAGTAGGAAAGGCTGTGCAGCATGCAACTCCCCGTGCATGAATTTGCAGAGATAATGAGCCTCCTTCTGATCTGAGTTTAGCTCTGCTGATTTAATGCTTTCCACTGGTGCAAATCCGATCTGTGCTGATGTCTCCGACACCACCTAGGTTAGACTGTGGTGGTGGGTGCTCTGAGTTAGTCACGTCCTTATTCCTCCTGAACTCTCTGACTGTCTAGGACTGATCCTGGATGTGAGGAAGAAGGCATTTACCAGCATGGTTAGAAACTGGCCTCCTTTCTCAGCATGTAGCTTGCAGGAAGGCATCTCTGTGTGCATGAAGGTGCAGTTAGTTAGAAAAGACTTAGCTGAAAAGTAAAATCACCGAACAGAATTGGTTTGGTTCTAACTCAAACCAGGACAATATATTCAAGAATATTGTTGAAGTCCGCAATCCTGAGTGCTCAGGGTCGGGAAGGTAAAGAAGATTTTTTTAGATAAGTGCTAAGATGAAAGAAGCCCACAGCTCAATTTACAAGTGTAATTCTGAGTCCACAAAAAGCTGTTATCACTCTTTCTTATTACTGGCATAACTTTCAAAATAAAATAACAACGGGAATGTGTACGGATACTATGTTATGAAGGATGTAGTTAGAAATAAATGGGAACTGTTGATTAAGCTGGTTAATCTTAAAATGTATAGAACACTAATTTGAACCATCACATTTAGGCTTTTAACTGACAGCAGAAAAGACAAAGTTAAAGATGTGGTATGTTTACTTGTGGTTTCTTCGCTGCCGATCTTTATCTCTGGTTGTATTAAAATTATTTGTTATTTTGAATAAGTGCATTCAAAAGCAACAAAATGCTTAAAAGTCACTTATTTTATTGATATAAACTACTGTTAATTTAAATGTTGACACTACCTGTTGGGAAAATTGAAATGGATTTCCTGGGATAGTTGGTACAAAATGACATATACTCGGCTGCGGTCTTGTTGCATTGTTAGCATGAGGGTTTTATCTCCTCCCTGGCAGGTCCTGGCTGGTGGGGAGGTGGAGCACCCAGAGTTAGTCCTGCTGTTGAGGGCAGTGAGTGTGGGGTGCTGTGTCACACCCCTCTGCCACCACAGGCACGCCAGGGAGGAGCCACCCAGTGCTTAGTGGCACCGGGCAGTTCCTTGGGCTCAGAGCATAGCCCTCTCCACCATTTTTGAAATCACTTCCCTGTACGTCCTTTGAATTTTATCGCTGCCTGCCAGGCCCATAAGACCCCTCTGAACTCTATTCCATCAGTAGTAAACTCCACTTGTTTTGGTTTTTTTTCTCTCTCTCTGCTACTTTTCCAGAGAAGCCCTAGGGTCCTGTTTAGTTGGTCGGTGGGACAGTGGAGGGTGGGAGAAAGCTTGCAAGGTTGCCTCTGTTTGGAAGCAGCTTCCTTGGCCTACAGCCCTCCCTTCAGCAGCTGGCTTTCAAATGGCAAGGGAAGGTTTTGTTGATGCAACCCGGGGGACGGCCTGCTTAGTGTACAAAGGCTCTACGGAGTCGTTGATGTTGAGCAGCGATGAGGAAAGCGGCTGCCTTGCAGGGAAAGCCTAAAGCTTCTCCCTTTGTGCATGTCTGTTCTCCCATTATCACTCACTCCAGTGCCATATTTACTTTTGCCTGCTTTGAGGTGGGTGTGGTGTATAAGCACTTTTATACTAGGGTAGGATGTGATTCTACTCTGTTGGAGTTCGAGGGTTAGAAGTAGATGGTTTACTACTTCTGGGGTCCCAGAGGGTGTGAGGTGTGGGTCTACCAATGCTTGTGCTATGCTAAGTAGTAATCACACGGTGACTTTTAGGCAACCTTACTAGCAAGGTCTAAAGCAGTCTTATTTCTGTGGCTCAAAGAGTTACTGCTGTGCGCCTGAGTCACTGTAACCTGCTTGGTGCTCACTCATAGACTTCCCTCACTGCCAAAAATACTTTAGCACAGGCAGCTTTAAGGTAAGCCTTCCCTGTTTACAATCACGAGTGAAGACTGGGTATGGTCGTCACGCAGGTGATAAGTAGTAACACATGAAGCCATAGTAACCTGATTGCCTTTGGTTATACATATAACACATTATTTTAAGAATTTTTTTTCAGCAAGAGAGAACTATTTCATTTCTTGACTAACTGGGATCAAATTTATCCCAGTGGAGATATATACAGGGTTAATTGATAGTGCTAAATTTAAGAAGGAAAAGTAAGTAATTTTTAAGGAATAGCTAAGGAACATTTTTCTATTTTAAATAGAGAATAGGTGCATTTTTTTCCTGAAAGACTTACTGTGAATGGTATAATATAGTAGGTAATGTATTTAATAGGACAAGGACGTTTCTTTCAGTGTTTTCAGGTGTTTGTAGTGTTTAGGTTAATTGGTAAATCCAGTAAAATCCTTCTTTGTCCCATAGGTAAAGGGTCTGTATTACACTCAAGGCCTCTGGGATGAGGAAGGAAATTTTATGCAAGTGTTTGAACAAGGGAGGTGAACTAAGGGAAGCAGAAGAAAAAGGCCAGGACCCGCAGGACTTTCACAGCCACCCACACAGCAGTATTGATCTCTCTTTGAGTTGTGGTTATCAACCAGAATTTGACTACTCCTGAGACAAAAATTTAAAAAGTACAAGTAGAGGAAAATGGTGAGATGAGGAAAAAGAGAAGGAAGGAACAGATGCCAGTGTGGATGAGGTGTCCAGTGACACCTGAGGGCAGGGGGATGTTTCAGTGAAGCAGGACACAGAGGCGGGTTGGTATTTGAACGCGCAGGGAACGAGGCAAGGAGGGAACAGGGCAGTTTTGGTTCCATGATATACAATTGCAGGATGAACAGCTGTTAAAGGGCACATACAAAGGCGTTTGGAAAATGAGTGCTGTGTGCAGGCTAAGTTTTGAAGTGTGGATTGAAATGATAGCAAAGTTTTAGTTTCCTTAAAAAAAGTCACAAGTTTGGAAATGACAGATGCTTGCCACAGCTACAAACACGACCTTTGCTGGTTATGCTGTCGTACTTCGAGTATTTACATGACCACATGCTCTTTTCCAGTTAGAATAATGTACTTGTCAGTAACATACCACTTCTGCACTATGCTACGGTGTGCATCGGTGTGTCTTCGAGTGATTGATGAAAAAGCCCCCACGTTACCAAGGTATAAAGGGAAGTTAGTTCAGCTTTTTAACATCTAGGTTTTACTTTTGCATTTCACAGCATGTAGCAGAAGTGTGGCAGATTTTTCTTGGAAAATTAGAATGCATTCCAGCAGAAACTGATGCAAAGTCTCAACTTTTTTCTGAAAAATAGCTTCCACTATTCCCCATAGCTAAGTATTTAGAGCTTGCCGGATCAAGGCCTAACGATCCACACATCCTTCTTACTGTTTCTATTTGGTTTTGGTTTTTTTTTTTTCCCCTCCAGGAAAACAAAAGTCTCTCTCCATGTTTCCATGTTAAAATGATTGGAAATTGAACTTAGGGGGACCTGGCACGTGGTTACTTTTCTTAGACAGGATTTTCTTTGTAGCTGAATTGAACTGGGTCTTTTTTTCTCCCAAACCAGATGGTAAGTGATTCAGTACTTTTAGCAGTAGAAAAATGATTTGTTTTCTTTCCTCGGTAGTTGGTGTGAATGTACTTTTCTTTATCTATTTACATATTATGTAAACATACTTTGCCAGCATTTATGTACATAGTTTACAGTCCTAATCCTGTATATGCAAGGCCTTGCACATAGAAGGAGTTGACATTGCTTACAGAGAGTTCATATGGAACCCATGGCAGACTTGTAGCTGTATTTGTATTTTAAGGTATATACTTAAATTTATGATACCGTACAAGGATGCGAACAGAATCTTAAGTCCATAGAACGGTTGAGTAACTATATGCACTTTTTTTTTTTCCGCCTAAGAAAGTCTCTAGGATACCCTTGATCTCTTCTATCTTCCTGTGGTAGGCTGTAGTCCTTGTGACTGCTGAGTTAAAGCTAAAAGGTTTATCCTTATTCCAGAGTGTTGGGGTGAGTTCTTCCTGGTGTACAAGGGGAGCAAAGGTCTCATTTGTGTGACATTTTGGACTTGTACTGATGCTACTAGTGGGACTTTAGACGGGATTCCAGTAATGGTGAGAAATGTTTGGGAGAGTATTAAAAAAACATTATTTCACAAATGTACCGGTTTTCTCAGTTCCATCTATGTTTGTGTATATACAATATTAAAACTCAATATTAAATGCAGAGCTGTTCCCTGTTTTGTGCTAAATAAAGTGTTCATGTGAACCATATCTATGCAGTGTCAGCATATGGATATTTGAGGCAGAATGGAAGGACTTGAAGCTGATAGTAGACTACATTATAGGGAAATAGCGTGTTATAGTGTCCAGTCACTGATTGCTGACGCAAGAAGGTACAAGCAAGATTGCCCAAGAGGCCTTGCAGTTGTCCTTTCCAAGCAGTGAAGAGCTGTTTTGTAAATTTGATGTGCTTTTACTCTGGCTTAGTCTGAGAAATAAAACATTGAATACATAGAGTCATACTGCTGCTTTACTGAGATGATAATCCTCCACTTCAGAAATAGCGACCGGTTCCTCTGTTTACAGATCTGGCTGTACACAGTTGGAATGGGATTATCTGATTCTCCCCTTGGTTCTCACGTCATTTACACATGCTTCAGCTGAGTCACTGGGGGTTCGCATACAGAGGACCTGGCCCCTTTCCTTGTGTTCCAGGCTTAGCAGAGTGAAAACCCAGTCCTTAGCATCTCCCACTTGAAAAATGTGACCATCTTCTGCTTCTATGAGTTCTACTAGGGGAAAAAAAGACACATGAATTAGCATCAGAAATACCGTGCTGTGATATGTCAAGTTTTTCCCCTCAATTAAGTTGTTCAGTGGAAGGGTGGCAGAAGAGGGCCCTTGAAACTAGCACTGGTTTTTTGACACGGATCAATAGTCAAGCTGGGGTGGTTCACAGTGCCTTATGTATTTGTACTGTATCACTTTTCCCTTTATGCAGGGGGAATTCTCTGGGGGACTTTGCTTCTTGGGCTGTCGATGTGGTCATGCAAGATGGCAGAAAACTGCATCTCCAGAAGGACACATACATAACCCTGTGGATTGTTGCTGCATGGGGTGGCGTGTGAATCCTGTCTGAGGTCAGACTGCCTGCTGGGAGGAACGATAGCTTGTTTAGCCAGTGTAACGTACTGAGGGCTGTGCCTCTGGACATACCTCATCACAGTCACAGTTTTTATAACTTGGGATTGTTTTATTGCATTACCAGAAAGAAACAAAAGCAGCAAGCAATGGTTACAAACTTCTAAGTGCTCTATCTGTAGAAGATCAAACCAGTAACCCAGCTCTTGTGGGCCTGTGGTGACAGTGGGGTTAAGACTTCTGTTCTCTCAGACTGTTGCTGTGCATGCTCTTGCGCTTGTAATTGCGTCCTGGCTGGCAGCAGAGTGCTTGCTTCCCAATGCCACAGTTCCTGATGTCCCCTGGCACCTAGCCGCCTGTCTCTCACTGGCCAGGTGTTGCACAGGGAACGGTACCATGCCTGGGAGTGTGACAGTGGCTGTGACATGTATAGCAAATGAAGGGATTCCAGGAGAAGTTAAACCAGGTGATCTGTTAGGGAGAATGAGCAAAATATGCCTTCGCTGTGGAGGGCTCTGAAGAAACAGCATTGGAGACCAGTTATCTGTTATCTCCTGTGAGCCCCAGGGAGTAAATACTGTGGAGAGAACTTGGCTCAAAGCTTTGAGGACTAAGTAGTTGCTGGAAGCTCTACATTACTTAGGACGTAAGCATGCATTTATAAGCACTGGAAGTACTGAAGAGAGTTTCTTCTGGTTTCAGTTAATAATAGGGCACGTTGTGTACAATTTGTTTGCATGATTGGTTCATTTTATTGTGTGTAAATACACTGTAGAAACAGTTTTGTCTTTTGTTCAGTATTACTCAGCTGGTGTGCTTTTTGTAAATCCAGTGAATTAAGGGGAATAAGTAACATTCTCTGGCCTGTCTATGAAACAGGTCCATTTAAAATAAAGGATGTGGTGGGACTGCACAGGAGTTAGAAGGATGGTGAACAGAGGAGGCAGTGTGTGCAGCCGAACAGAAACCTTCAGGCTACGCGTGCTGCAGGCATAGCAGCTCACTGGTGAAATGAGTTGCCTCAGTGAAGAAGAAGTTCTGCTATCCTGTGTGCAATATGAAACTCAGGCTCCACTGGTTGCATTGGAAATGATGTGGTTTTCTGCTAGGGCAGATGAGAGCAGAATCTGGCCAACTGTTAATAGTTTTTTGTATTTGGGCTGAAATAAAGTGGCTGTGTATGCAAATAATTGTGCAAGCGTGACTCCTAAGTGACTTATGAAAGGAGAATTCAATTATTTAATTGTTGGAAATACAAACTGTTTGGCACAAATCTCTTGGTTTGGCTGAGCTGTACTTGACCTGTAACAGAGAGAGCAAAGGTGATTTTAAGTCCTGGGATCCATGGGGCCAGTGTGTGATGTCACTCAAGGCAGAGTCAGCGCATTGGCTGCTTTGTAGTTACAGGTGCTTATTTTGTGTGCAAAACCAGTCAATTAGTTATCTTCTATTTCCCTTATTTCATTTCAATCTTTATGTGTGAATCTGAGCTATTTTACTTCAAATGGGTGGTGTATAACTAGAATTAAAAAAAAAAAAAAAAAGGGGTTGGTAACAATAAGTTGGCTGTTTTGATATCAAGATGTTCTGATATAACCAAACTGATAAAATTGGTGACATCTATGTGCGTAATCTGAAAACTTTGTGGGAAGACTAGCAAGTTGAAAATAACCTTTCTTCAGCTCTTTTTCCTGCATTTCTTGCAATGTTCTGACCCGTGCCTCAGAAAGGAAAGTTTAGCTCTTGGAGTATAAAAGAGGCAATTAGAAGCAATCCCATTGCTGTAGATTAACACACTGTCACACCTCAAATGCACTTCAGGGACCAGTTGAACTTCAGGAACTCTGCTTTCACATCCTGTAGTGAAATGATACCTGTTGGCTGAAGCCACCTTCATGTTGTTAAATTCTTAAACTGTGGTAATGGTTACACAAGTTATCAGCTGTCCATGTGCCTAGAAACATGACCATCCCAATCAAACTCCTAAGAGCACAGAATGTTTTTCCTGAGGCCAAGATTTAAAAACACTTTCACCTTTCAAAGAGCCTCCAGAATGTGACAAAGTAAGTGTTGCTTATGCAAGCTCCCTTATCTTGGTTTGGTTTTTTTTTTTTCTTTTTTCTTTCTTCTGTCATGTAGAAGTGACAGTACAAGTGTGGATGGTGAGGAGACACATCAGGTTTTGTTGGGACATAAGCGTGAGCCCAGAGCTGATGGGGTATGTTTGAAAATACCTGCTGGCTGAGTTGTACTGTCTGAGAATCAGAAGCTTGCATCCAGTTGACATCACTGGAACATGCACACACAAAGTGAAAGTACCGTGTGGCCTTTAAGCTTCTGTTCCTGTGGTACATGAGGCTTTATACTACATGGAAAAATGGAACCATTCACTTTTCTGGATAATTGAAACAAAGTGGGTACCTGTGATCTATTCCAGTCTGCTCTGTCTGGAGTATGCCTCCATGACTTTCATGGAGTGCCATGTATGCGCAACATGGAGGCGCTTTGGATGGAAACTGTAAAGCAGGGCTCATTAACTGATGGTACTTGGTAATTTTTAAAGAGATGAGTACAACAGTTGCTGCCTGTCCAGACCATAGAAATAACTTGAGGGAATATGTTAAGCAAAGTGAAATGTTCTCTAAAATGCTTGCTAACAGGTTACTTATGTTTGTTTACTCCAAAAGCAGTATCTTTTTCCATAAGAGAAATGGAAAATTAGGTTTTCTTCTTATTTAAGTATATGAGGAGTAACTGTGAAAATTGTTTGCGTTACATGGATATTAAGTAAGGGTCACCAGTGGAAAATCAGGCCCAGTGCTTTTTTGTGTGTGTGTTTGGCTAAAGGAAGTACCATTTCCACTTTCTGTCACTGTTTGAGTTCCCCTATGATCTTGTCTAACATACAGAAACACTGAAACCTTATCAAGAATATTGTCTTTCTTGTGCCCTACCATAGAGAAAAATCACACAATCAGGTTCCTCATTTGTGTGGGTCTTCTCCCTTTGTCTATTTGTCCATTTAGATGCAGGCTCTCTGGGACAGGAGCTGTCGGTCAGCGTGCCAGCGCCTGCAGGCACTGCTGGAATAGAGAGAGCAGCTTTCCTTCCCCTCTGCTGTTTAGGTGTGACTGAGGGCTGAGCTGGAAGGCTGGTGGCTGGCTGACTTGCTTTTCTAGGTAAACCTAGTGAAGTGGATGGATTGCATGAGGAGTCTTGTGTCACTCTGGCTAGCGCCAAATGTGGCTGGATACATCAGAAATCCCAGAGCTGCTCTAAGCCCCGTCTATGTGTCTACAGCACTGGTCTCCAGGAGTACCTGTTGCATTAAAAGGCCAGTCCCTGCGGGTTTAGGAGTGATAGCAGAATAAATACTTACAACTTGCATTCATGTTATTTAGCATGAGACTTGTTCTTCCTTGCATATGACTTGTCCAGTGCTGCTTGGGCATGTCTGCTGCTCTGAGATTGCTCCTAAAGCCTTGATTTGACAGCAGCCTCTGGCATGCTGTGGGACAGCAGATCTGCATAGCAGCAGGCTCACCAGTCTTCCTGAAGACAGTTTTGGAGAAATTGAGTGATAGAAAAATTCACCACTCTCTCCTCTGGCAGTTCCCTGGATTTGGAGTGTCCCTCATCTCTGGTACAGCTGGGCAGCAGGCTGGGGAGGAAAGCAGCACTGGGTTTATTGTCTTTCAGATGCTTGGGGCCGCTGATGTTAGGTGCTGTAAGTGTAGGTTTTTTGAGAGGAAGGTTGTAGGTGAGGGAGAAGCATCAATATCTGGTGAACTGGAGGGGTAGTACTTTGACCTCTTGGCACACTGGGCAGGCTGAGGAGAAGGAATAAGATTAACAGAAAGAAGATCCTCTTCATCTGGACAATGTCAGCTTGTCATCATCAGTTTGGTAGTTATGTAGCAGCAAGCCTACTGCTGCCTGCTTTCCAAGGCATGGATTGTTAATTACAAGGCATGGCAGAGTGCAGCACACTTAGGGCTTTTGAGGTGCTGACAAGCTGATACCACCCAGAATAAGTGCAGAGAGCATGGCCATGTCCAACACAAGTTACAGTTTTAAGAACTGAAAAAATCTGTTATCCAGCGTGTCACCCTCAAAGACAATATGTGGCATAAATACTGAAATCTAAAACTCCCTTGCCTCCCCAGCAGCTTCCTCTTAGTTTGAGCCACGAGGTGAGAATCAGTGTTGCACAAGGGATGGGAAGAGCTTTGGGGTTCCCTCAGCCAGCTGGATGTGCAGCAGTCCCGTGCCTTTTGACTTAAAAAGCACTGGAGCACCTGGGTAATCGTGTTGGGCAGGGCAAAGGGGTGGAGCAGGCATGCTGCTAAGGTATAGAACCCTGGCAGGACCATGAGCCCATTCTGGGATGCAGAGGCAATATTGCGGGTCAGAGAGTGTGGGACTGAGCTAGGTATGAGAATGCAAGAGCACGCTCACTATATGGCTGCTAAGCAGGGAGCAAGAAAGATTTTTACTGCTTGTGGCTTGAGGGATGGAGCAAGGAGTGGTAGATCAGGTAGAGAAAAATCTGGTTGGGTTGTGGGGTAATTGTACAATATACCCCGAGCGTGTAGTTTATCCCAGACCAGACTGGAGGTGTTCTGGTATTCTTCAGTAGTGCTTACAAGCATCTGATAGTTACTATGCTGAGCACCTGACTCTGCCCAGAGCACTGACAATTTGCCCCCTCTTGTTTGTCATACACACCTGCAGATTTAATACTTTTCTTCTGGAGAATACAGCACTTTCCTGTCCTGTGAAACAATGCTTCTCTTCTGCAATTCTCATGGAGATGTGGTGTGTGATGATATCACTTCCTAGCGAGGGGCTGGTGAATCACTTTGTTGGTCTTCATGAATCACTTCTTTGCTACCAGTTTCTGCACTGGTCTTAATATAATTTCCAAGAGCAAAAAATCATCATTTCAGAGACCTTTTACTTTTTGTTAAAGAGACAATACTGAAGTTATCTCATTGTATACCGTACTGAGCCCAAGCTCCAAGCATGCTGCAGAAGAACACTCCTAAATCTATTTGTGTGGCTGAAGCTATTGCCACCTCTTCAACCAATCCCTCCCTGGCAGTGGAAAGCTTGCTCGCAGCAGGGTGGGGAGAGGGACTACGTACGTTTGTCTCACAGGATCTGGTGGGTAGTTCAATAGCTTAAAATTTAAAGCTCTGCTGTGGATCTGATAACATTTTGCACAGGAGCAGAAGTGCTCTGAGCTGTCATGGCTGGGTGTGCAAAGGATCTTCTGCTAGTTGAGAGCCTTTGATGTTTTACTGCCTGCCTCAGAATTGTAACTGGTTATCTCCATCATCTTTGCACCTCAAATGGTGTAAAGAAGGCATGAAGCAGGAGTAAGCAGGTCCCTCAGAATTGCCTTGTCCAAGAGGAGACCAGGTGGCAGGCTGAGCAGTTCTATCAAGGCAATGTCAAAGGTCTCTGACATGCAGATATTTAAAAGATTTATAGATGTGGTGCTGAGGGACATGGTTTAGTGGTGACCTGGCAGTGCTGGGTTAATGGTTGGACTTGATGATCTTAAAGGTTTCTTCCAACTATGATTCTATGCCCTGGCACAGGACTTTTTCCTGAAGAAAAAGTAGTTGTGCATGGTGTGAATGTGAGGGTAAAGGCACTTGTGGTTTATCCTTGGCGAAGCCTGAGGCTGCTTTAAAGTTGTCTTTGTGATAGCATGGATCTTCTGGCAACCACAGGGTCAGGGAACTGCACGAGAAGCGCAGAGGTGCCCTTGCATGTTACCTTGTTTGAAGGGCCAAGTATCCCTCCATCACAAAGATCCAACCCGTTTCTCCAACCAAGTACAACACATGCCTTGGCAAGCCCACTGCTGCTCTGGGAGGGTATTTCCCTATTGTTTTGTCTTGGCTGTTGTGCCTTTCCCTTTCTCTGCGATACATTTTATGTTGCCAGCTGGTGTTTGCAACATGTTCAGTAGAATTTGAAAAGGAAACTTCCTTGGAGGAGTTCTGCATGCCATGCTGGACATGGCCCACGTGTGGGCAGGATCTGACAGTTCCTGTCACTGTTACCCAACAGGCTTGTCAGAAATGACAGCACCTGCCTGTGGACTGCACTAACACAGCAAAACCAGCCAAAATGGGAAGCGTTAATGGTATTGTTTGCCCTGTGTGTTCATATTCATAGTCCCTCCCTACTATGAGAGGCGCAGTGTAAATGTCTGGGTGGATAGTTGCTTGTGTTAGGATACTGAGACCAGATACCATTCAGTTCTGAGCAGCTGATGCGTAATAATTGTAATAGAAAAGCAGGACAGAAGATGGCTTAAGAGTTTTTAAATTATCAGAGGCTTTTCTACCCATAGGATTTCTCATTCCAGAATTAGTGCCAAGGTTCAAATTTTCCTGATCCATTGCTGGGAAGCTCTGTTCTCACATTTAGAGGGTGCCCACATGCTGGACATTTCTTTTTCTCTTTTGTGATGGCTGAAATAATTTGAAATGTGGTTTTTAGATCAAAAGGTTATTTGACTTTTTCTGCCGATGTTGCAGCTGTTGGTGCATTTCATGTGTGTTATTAGCACCCCATAGCAGAATGCTGTTTTGCACCCAACAGGGATTCTCAAAATAATAGCCATTGCTTCACCCTCTCTCTAAGCTTGTTTGCAGTCCAAGCCGCTTAATTTTCCATGTGGCCCACTGTCAGCCTGCCGTTGTAAATTATCTACCCTTGTAACCTGCAGCCTAATTTTTTCTTACTCTGTTCAGTGGAACTACTGACCATTGAGTTTATTAAATCAGGTTGGTGTTAGGAGAATATCTGTGAGAATTTCATAGTTGCATGATTTGTACTTATTTTGTAAGGCTGTTTAGTTCCCTGCTGCCTTGACCTCAGTTGCGTGACCTTGGAAATCAGTTGATTTGAACATAATGTTTTTTTCATTTGCAGTCCCCGAAGGACTGTATTTGCAGCATTGCCTTGTGACCGTGCTGAATTAAGAATCGGAGCAAATACGATGGCTACTAGTAACCCTGCTGCCTTTATTATGCTTTTTTTCTAAACAATATCTGTTTACATTGTATACGGCCAGTGGTTTGGGGGAAAAAAAAAGTTACTTCTTAGGTATCTATTAAAATTTAAGAAACTAGTGGGTCCTCTTGCTTATGTGCACACCTTCTGCTTCCATATGCTTTAGTGTTGTAAACTGATCATCTCTTTCCATCGCTATGGGAAAACATTTAAATAGTGCACGTTTTTGTAGCCAAAGGAAGGAAAAGTCCAACAACTTTGTACTCTGCCTGTAGGGGTTCTCAGTCGAAGTATGGCACAATTAGCAGATATGAAATGTGGGCCAACAGCTAAGGTGAATAAGGGAGTGAAGTTACAGATGCTGCATAAAGACAGGATGAGATTCTTCAGAGAGGCAGGAGGAAGGACAGAAGATACTTGGCAAGAGAGACCCGGTGGTATGGGTCAGCTTTACTCCCATTCAGTCTGAGTGTTGTCCCAGATTTATGGAGATACAACATCCAAAACCCTCTCAGGGAGAGAGATCTTAGCCCAGAGTGCAGCATGGGATAGGGGTCAAAGCACAGAGAAGAAAAAGGAGATATGCAAGAAGAAAAGGAATAAGAAAAGTAGAGGGAGTGAGAAAGTGAATAGGGAGGAGGAAAAGCAGAGGGGTCAGGAACAGCCTGGGATAGGAGTGTGTAAATGCAAACTGGGGTCTTGAGCAAAGTCCAAGGGAGTTTTCCCAAAAATAACAGTGGTCTCAAGCCCAGCAAGGATTTGACCTGAAGGTAGAGAGAATTACAGCAATTCTGCTGTGTGTTAGCTCTGCATGTGGCATTTCAAGCTTTGTTTTGCCTCTAGAGTCTTCAGTGTTGCACAGTCCTGTTACAGCAGTGGTGGGCAATGCAGGTTCTAGTGAGAGCGAGTTCCTATCCTTGGGCAGCTGCACTGGTCATGTGCGGTTTTAGTAAAGGCTGTCACTGGAGTGAAGGTGAGCTGGTGGGACTAACAACAGCAGCTTTTTGGAAAGCAACACGGAATCTGCCATAGGCATGACCTGGTAGTATTTTCCCCTGCTAAGCCCTGAGTCTCTGTGTGGAGGACTCTGATGAAATCTGTGGCAGCTGAAGGGCGGACAGGCTGTTCTGGTGCTTATGTGCCTGAGGATGAAGGTAGAGGCATACAAGTGCAACATGGGGATATACTGGTGCATACTGGAACTCCGCTAGGAGCTCTGATTAGAAGATGCAAATATGATGCTTTAAAAAAGGTAATTTACTGACAGAAGAAAAACTATAGTGAGCTGAGCAATTAGATTATCTTTCACCTTTCTAGATACATTAGGAGCTAAGGCTTTAAAATTAATCTAGAAGAAGGTGGAGCATTTATTTGATGCTGTTAAAGAAATTGTGATCAATTTATGGTTCTCTTCTGGAGCAAAAGTGTCTTATTTCAAGTTAGCTTTATGTTCACTATGTTATTGTTACTGGTCAAATTAATTGCTTTGTCAGAGATGATCATAAACCCTCCACAAATCTGATTGTATTTACTCATGTGTTTTCAATTCTTGAAAGGTGAAGATGTATAAAAAAATAAAGGAACTTTAGTGGCAGTTTATTGAGTGAGGAGTGAAAGCTGTATTTTCAGCACATCTTAGTAATGTACGTGAATCCATAGAATGTATCTGAAAATTTAGATGTATTTTAAGGTTTTCTCTTGTTCCACTTTTGTCTTTTCCTCTCTATTCCCAATCATTGTTTAAAAAGTGTCGGAGGAAACACAACTGAGCATCTCTCCTGTTCCCACTTTTGCTTCGGGATGCAGAAGAATAAAATTAGCACACAAAGACCTTGACTTCCTCTTGGCTGCATCTGGACAATTTTATTAGGCAGTCCACTGCGCCTGTGATCAGTCTGAGAGCAGCTGATGATGAGCCTCGCCAAGGTTTGGTACTGAGCTGCTGATCAATTTTGCGTCTTTCAGAAGACTTGAAAAATTAGATTCATGAGACATCACTCTCATAAACCACAGCCTCACCATGAGGACATTAGGGCAGCCACAACTGTACAAAGTATATTCACCAGCAATCTTTTCTTCTTGAAGGTAACTGTGGGTGGTCTTTCTTTGTCTAATTTCTGTAAATTTGGTACATCACTTTATAGCTATGCAGCCTGTTTATATGAATGGCTATTTAAAAAAAGGAAAGATCAGATGTTTGTTGTTTCATTTCAACATAAATCAAACTTTGTACTCACAGAGCAATTCTAGTTTAGCCCCAGGAATAGCTTTAGTATTGCTAAGTGTCTGGAGAGTATTGACTACAGAGGCATGATTTTAAGCAGGCTATAATAGTTTCTACAGCTGTTAACAGTTCACAGAAGAAAGGCAGTATTATTTGTCAGTGTTTAAAATGTGCATGACTTGCATTGCACAGAAGTCAGATTGGGAGAATGTCAGAATTTTTTTTTTCTGAAATTTTGCCAGGAAAGTCTTCAATAACTGGAGAAATTCTTTTCACTGGTGAAATCAACATGCAGCACATTGTGTTATTATAATTGCTTATAGCTCACCATGAAAGTTGTCTTTGTATGTGTGGATGTACGGCTTGTACTGTTTTGTTTTTATTTATTCTGCATTCTTTATTATAATGTTCCTTCCTTTTTTCCAGACCAGAAAGATTGTTATTGAGCCTTCCACAAAGCTGAAATAATGCTGTGTGTTAAAAAAATGTTAACAATTTGAAGAAGTTATAAAAATTTATAAGTTGACTGAATACTTTGGAAATTTCTGCATATTTTAATATAAATAGGTAATGCAAATGTTTGTTCTTTGCATTTAGAGGTGAGTCTCTGTTTTCTAAAGGTCTTGTATATAAATTTGATTCTTACAATTACATTAGAACAAACCCAGTATTTTTTCAGATTGTGTAATAGGAAAAATGTCTTCACAAAAGACACAGAACATACATGGCTATCTCTGAATGTCATGCAGTCATGAAATTCTACATAAATAGTATCAGTTCCTTGAATGACTTCATTAGAGCGTTTAGGGGACTGCCTGTTGCAGCAAGCTGTGGTCCTTCCATTTAGTTCTGTGGGTCCAGCGCTGGCCTGGAAAGAAAAATCTATGCTGCAGCTAACTGAGAAATAAGAGCAGATCATTTCTCTATAGACAGTGTGAAGTTCCAGATTGCACTGGTAGAACTTGCATCGAAATTCAGTCACATAATATCAAAGAAATCACAGAAGACAGTTATTTCAGAGGAATTTGGTGTTATCAATGAGTCTGAGCTATATTTGCCACTCAAATCATAAAACAGAAAAAGACAGTCCAAAAGAAAGAGAGGACGAGTAGAAATAGGTGAAAGGGAAGAGGTGAGTGATAGAATAGTGGCAGGTGAGCAAGGACCTAAATGGTGACAGACAAAAACTAGTCGGAAATGGTAACAGTTTAAATGTTGTGAGCCACTGGAGGTGCTGGTTGGGTAAATATCTGAAAAGACAGGCATCAGGCTGCTTTTTTTTGGGAAGGTGGAGTGGAGAAATGTGAGGTTTGGGTGGTTGTACAGAGTAGAAAGGGTTTGTTAAGTTTCCCTGAAGGAGAATGAATGTCTGATGCTCCAAGGCAATTACTTCACAAGCAAGTATAGTAGCAACTAAGAGAGGATGTGGAGATCTGCATCTCTGGTGAGGTCTCCTGGACTGCACAGAGTGTACTTTGCCCCTGTTCCCAGGTTACCTCTTCCAGCTTAGTTTTGTCTGAAAGGAGTCTGGTCCGTGTACTCAGGGACTGCTCTGTGACATGAAGCAAAGCACGGTAAGTGGGGCATTGGAGGGGCTGCCTTCAGAAGCTCACTGCTGCTCCGAACTTGAGCAGTAATGTAGATGCAACTTGCCAAACTTTAGGGTGGGAGTGTTGACATGGGACAGGGCAGAGGGAATACTCAGAATGTGCTAGTTCGTGTTACAGATGCTGACAGCATGTGGAGCTGAGAGCAGTGAAACCCAAAGGCGTACAGCACCTGAAGAGGTCACCAAGAGCTGTAGGGCAGAGTAAGCCCTCCAGGAAAGAGAAAGGGAGAGTGATTGATGGAAGGCTGTGTAGGCGTGTTTAGAAAAATAAAAAAGATGCATTCCCCTCAACATAGATCTTAAAAGGAGGATTGTAGCATGGTTTTGTTCAATGAAACTATTATCCAGTGAGTAAGTTGTCTTCATAAGGGGCAAAAATGCCTTTTAGACATATGCAAGGTGATAGTGAAGTTAGCTAAAGCTTTGCGTTGTCAGTCTTCTCCTCAGGATAAAGAGCTCCTCAGGAAAGTTAGTGCCTATCTTAAAGTTACTGTAATTTAGCATTTCAGGATTGATTCCTTCCTGATGTGTTGCCTAGGAAATTTTGATAGGGCTGGAAGCACTTCGTAACAACAGCTCTGTTAAGAAATGTGCAAAACTAATGCACGAGAATCCCGGGGTTTTGATATGCAGTTTTTACAGATCTTTTTCTCAAGACTTCGTGGAGCATGCTTTGCTATGTTGAAGGCTTCCTTGGTGGTTGTGTCTAGAGCTATGAAATAATATTGCTGCTAGCTCATGTCTTGCTCTGTAGAAAGCCCCTTATAATTTTCAAAGACTGTTTTCCAAATGGAATCACTACTACAAATGAACCCTTTAAAACTTGTGCCCACAAAACTGAATTCAGTTCAGGAAACAGTGTTGGTTCTTCAGTCTTTTGTGAGTCACTTTTATTGTAACATTCTCTGGAATCATTCATTTTTGAGTGTTAAAAATGACTGGTTTGTAATGGGGAGTTATCATAGACTCAGAGGTACTTCCACGTTTGCTGTCAGTGTGCCATTTCATACTGTATGTATTCTCACAGATTCTGCTATATAAAAGTCCCAGACTTGTAGAGTGGAGACACAAGGAGACTAAAGGATGTAGATAAGTCAGTGTAAGGAATTATGTTGCAGAACCGATCTTGGGTTTTCTCAGCTTACGATATTTAGCCACTGGACTAGCCCCTCTCTTGTTCTGTAGCACTGTTACATTCCTTTCCTGCTGCAACTCTTGGTCATCCCTTCCAGCACAGCCAAAAAGGCTGCCACAGATACAGCAATCAGGTGAGTCTGATCATTACCAGAAAGCTGATGGGATTCCTAGCTTTAGTCAAATAATGTGATGATGTGCAGAGACAAATGTGTTTAGTACCCAAGTATAGCATGTTTATGCATGCCAGTAGCTGGAAAACAAGGAAAGCAAAAAATGTATGGACAATAGGTTATTATTGACAAGATCATTGCTACAAGCAATAGGCATATACAACAGGTTGGCTTTTGAATTTTGCTAAAATGATTTGCTAATAAGATTTTGGCTTCTGAAAGATGATGAAATGCATCGGCAGAACACAAAAATCTTTACAAGATCCTGTTACCAGTTGTGAAGATAAATTTTAACATTAGGATTTTCCAGGCCTCTTTCAAAATTAGTGTGTTTCCTTGATAAATATGCTGATTGTTTTATGTCTTTGTCCAGGGGCAGTTGGCCTTAACTGGACGTCTGAGCGATATGTCCTTGGAAGCTCTCAGATGACAAAGGCCAATCCAGAGAAGTCTGAACGAATCTCTACTTAGAAACTGCACATGTTCAATATGTAAAGTATGTAGAATTTTATTTTTTTTTCCTAGGGAAAGGCAGAAGAGGGCAATAGGTGCAGGATGTGGAGGGAAGAAGCAGTGCCATGACCCTACAGCATTTCTGCATGTTGAGTCAGGGAGTGACATTTAAACAATTCTTACTGCACCCAATATGAAAAACTATGATGTGGATCAAATTGCTGTCTGTGCTCAGAGGGACATGAGGAGAAAAAAAGTCAAAGCACCTATCTATAGATAGCATTTCCTGTGTTTCACATGTTGGGGGAGCTTACCAGCAAGCCAAATGGGTCTTAAATATATATATATATATATATATATATTTGAACTTAAATTGCCAATAGTAAGAGTTGGAAGGTTTATGTGCATATACTGTAGTGTGAAAGAGCACCAAAAATGTGCCACGAAGAAAGGTTGCATTTCAAACTTTTCAGGCCATCAATACATCGGGTTAAACATCAGCTGCTTTTGTCTCCCATCATACCACAGGAATGTGCAGGACAACTGCTGTTTACGCTCTCTCTACATCGACTTCAAGA
>JAVSBS010014693.1:16644-33025 GCA_033124195.1 Coracias cyanogaster | reverse complement strand
GCCACACTTCTTTTGATGCAGCCCAGGATGCGATTGGCCTTCTGGGCTGCCATTGCGCATTGGTGGCTCATGTCCAGCTTTCCATCTACAAGTACCCCCAAGTCTTTTTCCACAGGGCTGCTCTCTAGCATGTCCTCTCCCAGCCTATACTGATAATGCTGCTTCCCCTCCACCCACATGGAAAATCAGTAGAGGTTAGTAGTCTCAGGACCCCACTAAGCTAGGAAGTTTCCTAGGGACGTCCTTAACCTGGGCTCCAGGGACACAGCAGACCTCCCTGTGAGGAGGGTCTAAGTGGCATATTGGACCCTCTGTTCCCCTCAGAACAGAGTCACCTACAACTATAATCCTTCTTTTCTTCCTTTTGTGTGTGGTGGTGATACAGGCAGTAGGCCTGTCTGACTGTGTAGGCATCTCTTCCCCTTCTCATCTCATCCCTCTCATTGTTTCTTCTGCTCCCGTTATGGCCAGGGACTTGCTTGTCACTTTTTTTTGGGTGGTGACCACACAGTCAATCTCTCTGCAAATCCCTGGCTTGTGAGAAATAGCCTTAAAACTTCTTGCCTTTCACTGGCCACCACTGCTTTCTTCCAGAAAGCTTTCTTGCCCTTGCTACAGGGATGGCTGTTGCTGTGAAGCAGTGGGTGACTTGCAAATTATAATATTGCAATAATTCTATGTACTTTTATGTTTAATTACGGAAGTATTGATTTAATTTACTGCATGGATTTGCAACCAGCAGTTCAGCAGCTGCTTCATGAGCCATCCTTGCAGGAGAGGAACCTCAGAGAGATGGGTGTGTTGGATGTGGAGAAGTGGGAATTGGTCTAGTCATCCCTAGAGAAATCATCACCATTTGTGAGTCAAAGCCTGCAGTCTCTTGTCTGAGATGAAGGGAATCTCCCGAGGGCGGCTAATTTTGCATGATGTCATCACTTGAGATCAAACATCATGATATTGGGTCAATAGATATTTCTAAAAGGACATGCAAACCTCATTCAAATTCACATTTAGCTCTAGCCAAAACACAACCCGAATCATGATCCAAATAACCTCCTCCTCAGCCCACCTTCATTACTGTTCTGTTTCGGTGGCAGATGCAGCACAGAAAAGATGCCTGAATGCTTAATTCAGAAATTTACTGTTTAAGGCATTACTTGTATGAACACCAGCGTAACACATAGAATACCAATGCCCTAAATTTAGTAGTTTTGTCTGAGTCATTTTCACAATGTGGGAGGGGTGTGAAGACACTCCACAGAGTGGAGAAACTTCATGGTGATGCCTGTCCAATAAGATTATTTTTTCAAAAGTCAGAATACAACAGAACTACAGATATGTTTGTGAGTAAAATGCAATTTTGTTGCAGACTTCAGTACAGGGAAGTGTTGTTGCTCTCCACCCACTTCAAAAGCTGAAGTCAAGTTTGACTGATATGTATCTCTGACACTGAACTGGGTACTGAACTTTTCATGACAGCAACACACAGACACAGGTAAACACTCTGGCTGCGTGATTTGGAGGGACATGATGTGGTGTAATCCCTAGATTTGTCTGTGCAGTTACATCTTATTTTCTAGCGATAGCAGATGAGTTGTTATAATCCTACACGTTACCTACCAGCAGCCAAAAGCTATTCCTGGGTTTATTCACTGAGGGATGAACTGCTGTCCCACTGAAGGCAGATGACTTTTGCTACAGAAGCCATTTGGTAGGGCTAGGAATACACACAGTTTTTAAATATAGATGTGGGCACGAGTAATTAGGTGTGCATGTGGAGGAGACATTTAGACTTGGTATTCTAAACTGGTAACACTTACCTTCCTGCCAGTCTGGATTTTATTCTTACTCCATTAGCTTTTCTGCTTGAATGCAACTGATTTCAAATTGATATGAATGAACGTAGCAATTCTGTTTTGGAGATTCTTCCTGGGACCCTGTGGAATGAAACTACCCCTCTCCTCAAATGAAAACTGAACTTCACAGCCTGAGTTTAGTCAGAATTGACCATGTTTTCCCTCTGAATAAAAGTTAGTTCTAGCTCAGCCCCTGCAATCTGAGTTGTCTGAGTGGACTCTTCATCAGGCAGAGATGAAGCATGTTTTCATGTACTGTCTGATATCAGTGATGGCAGACATGTAAACATACTAGGACATGATTCTATGGCCCTGATTCTCATAAGTAGTACCATTGAGTTCAGGATTCTGCTCACACAGACCACAGGATCAGTTGTCATGTGTTTAATGCCAGGGAGATGAACTCTGTTCCTAGAGAAACTCCAGTAAAATCAAAAGCTTGTTAATAGAAAAAGTAGTTAGCTGTTATCATAAACAGAGCAAAACACCAAACAAAATCCTGCTCTGCTATTTGTTCCCATGCAGGCATTTAGCTGCCAGGAAGGACCAGTCTTACAAACATGAAATTATATCCATGGTAACATGCAAGCCATGTTTAACTTTGCAGCATGTTAAAAGGTACATTAAAAAAAAAAATTGTTTTTTACTGTTGAGAATAGCAATTATGACTTTAAAGTCAGCTATTTTAGCTCAGCCAGCCTGGGAGTTGTTGACTGGTGAGGGCAAGGGCCAGAGGCACAGCTCCTTCCTCGGAACACTTGTTGTTGCTAGACATTCCCAAACGTTATTATTGCTTAAATACAGCTTGTGTTTTCTTTACCCAGATTCCTTTAGCAAGAAAGATATGACAGGTTGTGATATCGGACTGCAGTGAAGTCCCACCTGTGCTGTTCTACCATTTGTGAGAGAGCAGTGCTGGTTCTCTGCAGCTGTCATGCACATGCCTTTTTTGGGTAAGTACTGGCTTTAAGGCACTTGCTTTGTGATATGGCACCTGGGGATTATAAGCACTCTGCTCAGGTGCTGTTCAGTGACTCCTGCATCATGCTAGAAAGCAGACATTGCTTACAGCGTGAGAGATCAGCTGGAATAGGGAGTAGACTGAATTAGTGTCTGGGCTGGAGAATGTATTGGGAAAAGTAACTGAAAGATCTCAACTTGGAGAAAAAGCTGAAGCTGAAATCTGCAGATGGTTTTCTTGTATGTACGATAATGTCAAACCCAAAAAAGGGAGTTTTCGCACTCTGTTGTCTGTTTAGCACAAAGTGAAAATTATGTACTGGCAAACGAACCCCTGTGTCTGGAGAAAACAGCTATGACTGTGCCTATACAACACCATATAGGGCTCTGTGGAAGTTGGCCTTGACTGCGTTTGCAGAGGTCTGAAGCCTTCATCTCTGTTTGCCATGGAGCAGAGGGAGAGGGAAAAAGAGCAGTGGGATGTGTCCTCAGTAGTTTCTATCTATTAGCACCTGCATGGTAATGCCACTCTAATTGTGCTAGGAATGATGTCTAAAAACCAGAAATTTCATCTCTAGGGGGAGCAGAACAGCCCATGCTAGATGTGAGGGAAGTGCCAGAGGTCACAGTGGCTACTGCTGGATACCACAAAGCATGGTGGAAAAGAAGAATAGGATGTTCTGGTAGCTGTACTGTCATGTGTGTGTCTTGAAGCAAAGGGGCTTGTGAATAGAGTTGCCTGGGTGTCTGGCTCTGAAAAGGCAGCAGCATCTTTGAAGAATGTATCTATTTTTTACTGTCTTTCTGTAGCTGTTCTTCAGGGTTCTGGATTTTTTAGTTACACAGAGGTGGGACAAAGATGATAAAGATGTTGGATTTTAAGAACACCTGTACTAGCATGTACCTCTCTTAACAGAAAAGTGGAAATAGTTTATCAGCACAACCCGTCTCCTCACTTGGGTAAATCCTTTTTTCACTAACAGTCAACACTGTTGTATGGGAGAGACTCAGACCTATCTCTCTAGGAGGACAAGGAGGGTTGGGCTGTGCTGTGCCTTTTCCACTTCTGTAAAGTGGACACAGACTGTATCTTCCAGCAAGGTGTACGATTTGACGCTGCAAGACTCTACAGTCCCTCAGTTACTGGAGGTCCTGTGTTCAGGCTGGGGAGGATGAAGAGTGTCTGAGATGCCTTGCCACCAAGTTGTTTGCTCACTGGTGCGAGAGGGGAGAGATGAAGCAGAAGGCAGTATCAGAATAGCATCGTAGAGACCTGAATCCATAGTAACTTTTAACGTGCTACTTCAGTGAGAATTGTCTTTTCCATCATCTTTGAAACACTTATCCTCAGAGGCCTAAAATGAGGGCCTAGGAGCCTGAAGTGCCTAATTTCAAGATGAAAGTGGCCTTTGCTTATGGGAAATTTCCTGAAAGGATTTAAAGTGGTCATTCTGTAATGAACTTTAGATTCTACCTTGTGTGGTGGTGTTCCTCATGGGATAGGCATAGCTCGATCTGTAGAGGGGCATATTTGCTGTATCAGTCCTGTGGGTGCTTTGGCCTTTGCTCTGGATCTTAGATTTAGTCATGCAACTCTTCTCCTTTTGCAGGATGATAGTATCTTTAGACCTGTCTACTGGGTTCTTCCTGCTTCCATACTGAAGAGATGTGTGGGAGAAGGTGGCCAGGCATGTCAGTAGTGTAATGGCCTTTTACTGATGGGGTCACACTGGTGGTGTGTACTAGCAACACACTCCAGCAGTGGATGCATCTATTTCAGCAAAGCTTTGCCTCCTATTGATTAATCCTGTGAGAGCAGAAGGAAAGCAACAATACTTGCAGAAATCTAGGTTGGGGGCTGGCACTGTGTATGTAACAGCTATGCTGGTGGACACCCAAAGTGGGGGTCCAGTGTTAGCCATGAGTTTACCCCTTCACATTCTAGTGTACACAGTCATGCCTGCAGAATTCAGTTGTGTGTGTGTAGCTGGGATGTCTTCTGCCACTTTCATTTCTGCTATGGGAAATCCCATTAAAAAGGTCCTTGAGCACTGGCTAGGAGAACTGTGGCACCCATATGGACACACTGGGACTCAGAGACCCCATAAACTCAATGACTTTCCCATAACCTTAGCAGACCTCAGGGAAGACCAACAGCACTTGAATCCTGACCTTAGACCAAATGCCTCTGTCAGGTGTCCATGCGGGGAATTTGATAGGATTTTCCTCATTCCACCATGAAGTGCCCACTGATGAGTTGCTCTGTTGAAGAGACAACAGGACCACTGAAAGGCTATTTTTTCCATTTGGTTAACTTCAGCTTACTGGTGACAGCTATGGTGGGTGGCTATTGAACCAAGAGTGTCAAAGCCAACATCTAAAATGACCTTTAGGCTGTTTACTCAAAGCAGTAACAGACTCGCCCCCGACTTCCTGATAGGGGCCATCACTTATCAAGAAATAAGAAGAGCAAGTGGCTAGATATGGAAATCGTTGTGGGAGTGAGCCTAATTGAAAACATACAGCATCGTACAGAAGTAATACTAATACACCGGTAACCTTTACCTCTTCTATGGAATATGTGTGTAGAAACTAAGCCAAGAGAATTACCAAGAATTGGGAAAAAAGAAATATATATAAAAAGCCCATTCACAAAACAAATAGGAAACTTTTTATTAGGCAGACAGATGCATATAATTTAACTCAAGTATCTTCCTAATGCTGTGCTGCATGTCCCATGATCCTTTTTCCTAGCTGTGCAGTAGAACATCAAAAATCAGTGAGTTTCATCTCACTTAAGTGAAACTTTTTAGGAAAAGACTCTAAAGTAACTAAGGGATTAAGTAGACAGCAAAAATTCAGTAAGCTCTTAACTTAGTAGCAAGATATGCAGACACAACTAAGTACCAAGTAGAAGAGAATGAAACTGGTTTCCATTCTAATTTAGGAAGCTAAAATAGGTTCTTACTGAAAAAAAATTTGTACATAATCGTAAGACAAACAAATATATACTTTAATACATGCTTTAAATGTGTTTTTAAAAGTGTTTGGAATTTTAATGGATTTACTTCAATAATCTCTATTGTAGCATCTCATCACCTCAAACTAAGCTTATTTTTAGCTAATGGTTACCTGGTTTTGTTCAAGAAGTTTTTTTTTCTTTTAATTAATTTTTCTGTTCATTTGAGTCAGAATAGCATCACCATCTAATCCCACTTCTATATTTGCTAGAAAATGTCTAGACCGGCAAGCATGAAAGTTTTCATCCTGGAAGGTTTTAGTAAGATCCTTCTCCACTTGGTATATACGTCACATAAGTAAGTACTGAAACTGAAAGTTTCAGATGTGATACAACACCTAGTAATAAACTGTTTGAACTTAGTTTTTTTTTTTTTAAAGGAAAAGAAACACCATGTTTTGGCAGTGTTTCCTCTCAAACCTCAGAGACTTGCTGATCTGCCATGTCGATCTGTACTGTGGTTGCAAAGTATCAAAACAGAACTAAGGATTTTTATATCTACTCTTCCCACCCAGCGCTCACAGCTCCTTCCCCCTTCCCTGTCTGTCGGGTAGTTTCTGAAGGCATTGAGGAGACAGGAAGGGAAGGGACGCAGAACTGACCTTTGGACAGATAGATAGATAGATAGTTAATGCCAACAACTAAGCCTCATTTCTTTAGGAACATAGCCTGAAAATGTCTTTGGTAATTCTCATGGATTGGGAAAATTTTATTTCTTTTGGAAAACTATGGGTTTATTGAGGGGAAAAAAAGCAAGGTAGAAACAACTGGTTTCCATGTCAGATTCAGGAACTTGCAACTCTTCTGACCCATTCTCTTCCTTGAACTCAGGGCTTTTTTAGATGTGAATGATAGTTCTTTGTCATCTTGTGTTGTTGTGATACAACGTGGGAACATCTGGCAATGATGCATGTTGGACATGGAGTCCATATTATCAAATCTTGGAAATTTCTTTGCAATTTTCTATGCAAAGCAGGCACAGGGAGTGAAAAAGGTCATTTTGATAAAAATCCAACTTTTCACAAAAAAATCAGTTCTCTTCATCACCCTGTCCCAAAATGTGTTATCTTCACAGTGTTCCAGAACAGCCTTGCCATCTGTCAGAAGCATTTTTAGGTAACAAATTATTCAACCTAACTATGCCCTACCTTTGCCACACCAATTGTGTGCGGCTTTGATGTTCCTTGGGATGGATAAGCCTGAGGATCCCCAGTGCCTGCAGGAATCCCCAGGTGCTGAAGGGGGAACCCCTGGAGCCGGGAAACAGAAATATCCTGAGGACATGGGTCCAAAGCACTGGCCATCTCCTGCGTAGAGATGCCTTTACCTACTACTGCAGAAAGCAAGTGTGTTCCAGCACGGAGGTAGTGCTGTTTCAGAGAGACCGTATGTCTTTCTCTCCCTTTAAAATGGATCCTTTTTTGCATATTGTGTGTTCTGGTAGGAGGTGGGAGGTCACACTCAGACTCTTCCTGACAAGATCCAAATTCATATTATCCACCCTCAGTTACTGCCTAAAACATATGAAAAGTCCTCAGATAAAGGATTCATCTCAGCTAGCCATGTGTGTTAATCACTGCACTGAAGATTCAGCCCTTTTAGGATCAAAGCCTGAATTTTTGTTGCATGATTTTTGTAGGATAAGAGGGGAGTCCCCTGTCCAAAACTCTGTGGTTAAGGCACCTTGTGAGGAGGTGAGAGACATGGGTTTGAACTGATAAATATATACCTTCTGCTTCCTTTCAAGAGCATGCTAATGACTAGACTGTGACATAAGAAGCAGATAGTGTTGCCACTATCAAATCAGTTACTCAGCCTAGGTTTTAAAAGAAAGTGGCCACAGCCAGGTTTGAGAGCCCAGCCTGCACTGGGTCAGTGTGCTCATAGCTGTACTGCCTTTTGTGTGGGAGGCAGACAGGCTTTCTGGGCCCGGGTTTCAGTCTGGATGCGAGTTCCGTCAAGTGTCTGAGGCTGGAGGATATCCTGGGCAGTCAGTGGAGAATATGGACCCAAATGGGAGGTGGTTAGAGGGCATGGGCATCGCAGGCTCTGGTGGGGAGAGAGAGGGGGAACCTTTTCTAGCCATAGTTCTGGACTTAATTTTCTCCAAATGCTGAGATGTAAATGTAACATGCCACTATGAGAGCTGTTAAATATTTTGTCATGAGATCACTAATGAATTTGATAGCCACCACATTCACCAGTTAGTGGAACAGATTTACCCATCATTTCTGAATTAAGTGAATGGGACTTCACTTGTGGTTAAAGATTTGGGTCTTTTTTTAAAATGCACTTAAGTATCTTGCTGGACTGGAACTTTTAACAGTGTTATTTTGTCTCCTCAAGTCTCCTTCAAGATAAGGTTTTCTTGTATTCTGAAATGATGTGGCAGAAGGCAAAAAATAATCTTGTGACTCATTAGGAAATAAACAGAGGCATAATTGCCATCTGTGTTTCAGTCCGTTTAATCTTTTCTCTCTGCAGTCATGGAAAAAAGTTCATAAAAAAAGTTGAGGTCTGGTTTTGTGATATTTTTGAGAGAAGCTGGCTTAAAAAAATTACAGAAAAGAAAGGAAAAAAAAAAACCCCAATACTGGCTCTATACATTATCTTAGACAAAATGGATTAAATTTCTGACACCCTACCCATCAAATTCTGACCTTGATTTGACCCCATTGGCTTTTTACTGTTTGATGTTCTCAAACGATTTGGTGCCACTTTTCCTTAGTAGTGCAGTTAATTTTGAGTGTTAGATAGAGATCAATAGTCATAGCTTGAAATTGGCACCTTTGGAGAAAAAATATGTTGTGTGGCAGTAACATAGATTTGATAGTACTTCAGTTAAGAAAATGGTGTACTCTTTCATTATTGTTTTCAATGACAGTATCCAGAGTGTTATTTCATTCTCCTACCAGGCTTCTGACAGTCTCTTGTAATATCTTATCTATCAAAGAGTTTTCATTCTTCTCCTTTCATGCTTGGCTTCTGGAGTGGAACTTTATTTAAAAGGTCTCTGAAATTAGAAAGAATGACCATGGCACTTCTACTATCAAGCTGGTCAGTAAGAAATAAACCCCTTTACTTCTAGACTTGCATCTGGCCTCCTGCTTGCCCACATTGAAATCTCATGTAATGTGCTGGCTGTACAATGGAAGCTTAGCTGTCAGGAGAAAGTAACTGGCCTGTTAGGTAAGGTGTAGTCTTCTCACAGGTAGCTGGGTTTTGCATATTGGCCTTAAAAGGAAGGATGGGAATGCCATCCCTACCTTTGTCCATATGAAAGTGCCCTGTCCCCTGCTTTCTGCCTGTTGCCGCTGTGAGAGGTTGGGCCTCTGTTTGCAGGATATGGTGGTTCCTACACTACTACTTGGAGTAGCTGCCTCTGGAGTACTGGACTAGGGCTGAGGCAGTTCCTAGTGCACAGGATTTGCCAGGACTGTGCTCCTTCCTGTGGGGTCCCACCCCAGAGCACCTGGTACCGTGGAGGTGTGATGAAGCTCTTCTTAAGGCTTAGAGCAGGTGCTGAACAGTTGGGGGAGTTTTCAGTGTGCCACTAAAATCTGGCCTCCAGTACAAGTGTGCCTGTACTCCTGTGTAACTTTGGATATCCAAACTTACAGGTGGTTGGAAATACCTTTTTGATCAAATTCAATGAGATTACATTCATGGAAGTGGGGAAGAAAATGCAAATAGCTAGGCTTAGGAGAGAAGAGGCTGGGGAGAGACATGTCATGACAGTCTCAGGTACAGGGAAATATCAGCCATGGCTTCTTCCTTCTTCATACTAAGAGATCTGAGGAACTTGTCTGCTGCTTCTGGAGCTGTTTGATTAATTTTCACATATTTCATAAGAAAATCATGAGCACCTCTGTTCCACCAACTACTTGAAAAACATTACCCTGACTACCCCCAAAAAGATTTTTTTCAAAGATGAAGTTATTTGTTTGTCAGGCACCTCCTAAAGAGCTTTTTAGATGCTAAGTGCTAACAATTTCAGATGAGCAAAGTCTTTAGTTTATCTTTTAACTTGGAACCAACGACAAAAATTACCTGGATGTGTTTTTGGTTAGTGGTGATGATAAAGCAGAGAAAGGTGGAACTGTATGGAGAGTTCTCTTCCGTGCATTAGTTAACCATTTGAATTACTACACTGTAATTTGGACAATTGTTCCTTTTATACCACCAGCCTTGTGGCTGCTGCCTAGGAGCTGAAATAATCTTCCTCTCTGCTGGGAAACAGTCTATTTAGCTGTAGTGATCGGATACTTAGACTCCTAATTCAGAGGAAATCTTACCAACAGAAAACCTCATCAAAGTGACCACTATTGGTGGGTAAGCAGTGATGCACATGCAGCTTTCTTTCTAAGTGATTCAGTTAGGCTAGATTTAATTGGCAGATGAGAGGAGAATTGTCTGCTACATAAAGTGATGCTCTGTAGGAACCGGTGCTGATGGCAGCAGTGGCTAAGCAGGAGACAGGCCAAGCTGTAGGCTCACTGACTTGATCGAGGCTGTTGGTGGCCAACAGTAATAGTTCCACTGTTATCCTTTGACACTTCAATGTGCTATTGCCACTATTTGCTATAGTAATTTGATACAACTTATTAATACATGCTTCACAAGTAATCCTAGAGGATTTCAAGAGCTGTCTTTTTAGGAGTGTTCAGCTCATTACAACAGCTGGAAGTGAAGGAAGAGTGTTATCAAGTAAGCCCTTTCTAGAGGCACAGCTCTTTGTAATTCCATTCCACAGAAAGGAATATCAGTTTCTCTTTTTCACACTCCATGGCCTCTTCAGGCTGTGTACTTGAGAACTAAGTGCTCAAGTCACAAAGGATCTTGACACCTTGGAAGCCAAGATGCTCGGTTTAAAAACGTATCGATTCTTATTGACTCTCTTGTCCAAGTCATGATACCTAATCTTATTGAGGAAGAGAGTGCACAATATGCAAAGTAGTGGCTCAGATGGTGTGCAGGATCTTTGAGTGGTGTAAATAACTGCCAGTCCCAGAAATGCAACATAGCACTGGCCATTTACAGTTACTGGAGATCTGTCCCATACTACTAGCTGTGAAATCTCTTTGGAGCAGAAGAGGACAGGGAGAGACTTCCAAATGGCAAGATTGTCTTACTTTGTTAAGAAACCTGTGCATGCCTTCATCAGCTCCTCCTAGCCAGCAATCAGAAGTTCTAGAGTCTGAATGCAAATACAGACTTCAGGGAAAATGAGAGGGCAGCCAGGCCCTGTTTTCTGTATCTTTGAGTAGGCACCTCAGCAGAGATGTCTCTGAATGGAAGCAGTGTTGGCAGGTGCTCCATTATGCTTTTCATTAAGAAGTGAGGACTTCCGTAACAGGGACGGGCCTCCAAAAGTGGTAATATTTTCCTTTCTGCTTTCTTTACTATTCAATTTCTGGAAAGCATGTGCAGATAAAACGGGGAAGAAATATTTCTCTGTGACTTTCTGGCTGTTTAGTAGAGGAGCAATGACAGAGTGATAGGATGAAGGCTGCTGAGAAGGGGTGTTGTAGATACCCATGACTCATGCTCTTTACCTGACAGCACTGCTGAGCCCTGCAGATATGAAAGGGGGGTAGACCCTTGTACTAAGGAGCTTCATGTTTTCATTCTCTGACTCAGGTCTGGAAATGCTTTGCATACTGCTTTCCTGACTTTTATCGCCTCCTGAAGAAAATTGTGCTTAGCGTGATTTTCAAAAGGCCTATGCTCTTCCAGCCACAAGCCCCATCCTGCTTTCAGGAAGGCTTGGACCTATCAAAGCAATGTTCTCCCAGTGTGTGACCTGAATTTAATCTGCAGCTGTCTGGAGAGGTTTGCCCTGATAGGAACACTGTGAGTGTACCAAGATACCAACTTCTCATGTGTATGGCTGGGGTTCATACATCATCTTGTACAGGGAATCCCATAGGTGTACATGTACTACAAGGGGAGGATTGAAAACTTCAGGTCTTCTCAAGGGTGTGGTTTTGTGGTGGGCCCCAGCTGCAATCTGTGAGCTCATGGTAAATCATAAATTCCTGTCCTAGAGACAAAGCCTCAGTGGTGCTGAGTACCAGCAATTCCTATTAGCTTCCATGGCAGCCGCAGGTGCTGAGCATCCTGGTTTTATCTGCAAGACTCTGGCCCCAGGCCTCACCTCCTGCAAGGGATGTCCAAACTATAATTCCTTACTCCGCAGCCAGATATTCCTACCTGACAGAGCCAACTGCATTTGGATACATGCTCTTCTCCTTCGCTAGGATTTGTTACTAGTGAAGTAAAGTTACTACACTGCTTTAAATGCAGTGTAACAGCAGGAACAAAGATCTAGTAAAAACAAACCTTTGATAAAACTGAACTACAATTTTTACCATCCCCTGAAAGCTGCTTAGGTTGGCTAGCTTCTTCACATACCCTCTGTGACTCATCTGGGTCCCTGAGCAGCTGCCTTCCTTCCCAAGTTCAGTTTTTAACATAAAACAAGGCTCAGGCCTTGCCTCCCAACAGCCATTAAGTGTGTTTTGAAGAGCGGTGCCACAGTAGCTGCTGCTGCTCATCTTGTTTATGCTTTTCCTGACTGATGTGTTTCAGTGCTGATGTATATTACGCATGAGTTCTAGAGCAGCAACAAAGCTATGCCCGGGAGTTTTCCCAGTTCATGGCACCACCTCTAGAAAGGTGTTTAACAACCTGCTTGACTGTACATTTAGGTGATGCCACTGATTACTGAAGCAACTACAGGTAAGGCATGCTTAAAAATGTCTTGATTGGTCAGGACCGGAGCCCTTAATCTGCTGTGCAATCTGCAGTTCACCAGGACGGCTGGATTTGGTTCAGTGGGAAGAAGAACAAACTGCAGACCACTGAAGGGGTGAATGAAAGAGAGTAATCCCTGGAAGACTTTGTAGATGAGATTTGATTGCCTTGCTGAATCTGGGGATTCTTCAGGGATGGGATGTGTGAGAAATCCCTGGCATGCTGCTAGTTACATAAAATTGCTATTAATAGTGAATTATTTTTAGAAGGGAAGCAAACATATTGTAAAAGTGTCAAATGATAATGATATGGTAGTTGGTATATGTAATGTGCATTTGCAGCCTGGATTGTTGGGCACTTCTAGGTTTGCTAAAAATTTCACGTACACCCTTACTGCACCTTCTAGCGTAGGCAAAATACCCAACAATACTTAAGTAAATGAATTAGAACACAAATTGCAAATTCAAAAGAAATATGTGTTTTGCTTTATTACTAGTGACTACATGTGCTGAAAGTGCTTGGTCTCATTTGTTAGAGACAGATGTAAAAATGCTACCTCCAGCTAACTCTATCCCCTGCAAACTGCCTCTGTGAGCGCCTTTCCTCCCCGCTGCCCATCTCCTGCCAGCCTTCTGATCTCTGCCTGGCTGAGTGACTGCTCTTCCTCTCACCTTTACAGACCTTTACCTCAAAGTGGCCACCCTTTGCAGCTCAGGGTAAAGCCTCTAAGTCTATCCACATCTACAGTGTTAATTGCCTGGTACATACCCATATAGGTGTTACACAGTTCCATGCTTTGCAACCATGTATAGAAAGGAGTGTCTGAGTATTTGTGGATCTGGGAAGGACTCTTTTTGTGGGCACAGAACTGATACGTGTGGCATGAGCAAGAACAGTTATGCAGTTTTATAGAGTGAGAGCAGTACGCTGGGAAGCTCGATGGTGCCTGTGATACTTTGGCTGAGCTGTTTTGATCTGGGTCTGAGTTTGTCTGCATTGTGTTGATAGCTGTTTTGAACAACGTCTTGCTATAACATCCTGGAGCTGATTGTAGCAATGGGATAAAAGGATGGATTGTGAGCAGCAGAGGAAATACTGGACTGTAGTGCCTCCAGGAATATAAAATTCCTGTTCAGCAGTGTGTTTAACAATGCATACAGAAACAAATAATCTGTGGGGTTGCTTAGTGTTTTTCCAAGCTTTTATTAGGATGTTAAAGGTAAAATCTTGGCCATCTTGAAGACAGTGGGAAACTGCCTTTGCCTCTCTTGGGTCAGGATTCTCCCTTAAGTTTGTCTACTGTACCTGACAAATCACCAGAAACTTCATTGCAGCTCATCTAGGAAAGCGGAGAGGAGCAAGCATCTGAGCTGTACTTTCTAAACAAAATGGAGTGCTTCCAGGTGGTGCTCAGAGGATGATGTTGTACCTGGGCACCCTCAGTCGTCTCCTGCTGAGGGTCTCCCGAGCAAAGAGGTGGGAAGAGCCAACAGGAAACATAGCTGCCTGAAAACAGGGCTCAGAGATGGCAAGGGACTCATGGCAGGCCAGGGGCAGAGCTGGGAAGACACCCTGTTGGCCTGACCACCTCTGATTGTATAGCAGTCTATACGTGCAAGAAATTTAGGTGGTATCACAAGTGAAGTTACTTTGTGTTAAATGCATCCCAGAAGAAGGCAGCTTCTGCTCCAAAATCCTGACAAACAAACCAGAAAAAAAGCCTCTCAATTGCTCAGAAATCTTGCTTTTAATACATGTTAGTGCTTGGAAATTCTCCAAATGTGACAAATGTTTGGAGCTGGAGTATGTGAAATGGTTGCATACTTCGTTTCCAAGCAATGCAAACCTGGACTAATTTGACCACAGGCACATCTCCTCTGGTGCCTTAATTCTAAGTAGATAGATTATAATAACTATTCCTACTTAAATAGTGCTTTTCCTCTTTTGACCTCACAACACTTGAAAAAAGGGATACTGCTTCAGCTTGGTCACGGGCTGGGAATTTCTATACTGAGTTTTAGCCTGAGACCAGTTACAACGGACCAACTTATAAATGTCTCTAAGATCTTAAAATGATGCTACTGATCTACAAATGATAGCCTCTTAGCTATTATTACTGAAACTTTCTGGAAGTAGCGCAGATCAGGAGGGAGCAATTAATCCTTGGAGTAACCCCATTTACTCTGGCAGTTTTGCCCTGAGGGAGTAGGAGCACTTGAAGTCTGACAGCAGCCCCAAATGTCAGTATTTCTCCCCTTGTTCATTTGCCTGCTTGCTGTGGTTGATTTCATGCCGTTATAAGCTGTTTATGTACAGCCTGATCAAAGTACTTAATGACAGGGTTAATTTCTACTTATAATGAGAAAGTCAAGACAGGAGACAGGTACTGTGTAATCGAATTTTTCATTCTGGAATTTGTTTCTCTTCATGTAGGGCTTAGCTTTGATTTTTATTACCATTAATGTCTGCATTTACTGTTCTTTCTAGTCTCTCAGATGAGCTAAACCTACTGTGGAAATAGCAGAGGCACTGAATTGTTCCAACAGCTTCCATGGAAGTGTGATGATAAAGTAAAAAGAGTCTATAACTTCTCTGCAACAAGACCTCAAAAGGCAGTTTAGTTTGGGATACAGTTCTTAATAAAAATTATGCTGCTTAAATAGTCTACTGAGACATCTAATCCTCTTCTTTTGACTCAGTAGGTATGTGCACAGGCATGGATGCTTAGGTTTGTGTGTACCTAGCCAGAGAAGGAGACAAATGTTGTGTTAAAATCTTACAGTTTATGAAGTGTGTGTCTTCAGCAAGACTTTGCAGTCATAAGTAGAGCATTTGTTTGTAAGAGATGATGGTACAAAAGAGGTTAATGGTCCCCATTTCTGAAAAGATGGAAATGAGACATGGACCATTAGATCTGCATTTGTTCTGCTTATTTTTGTTTTCATTTTTAGATGCACTGAACACTGAATATTTCTGGACATTCAGAAATCTAGGTGTACAGAAGCGAGGGAGACCTCAGAAAATATGGCTTTTGCTGAGGTAGCTAGCTTCAGGAATCAAGCTGGAAGTGGAGATGAAGTTAAACCTGGACGTATCCAGCTTAGCCTGCATCCACTGCGTTTCTCATTTTTTAGCACTCTGTAAATTTTAGGGAAACAGGGATTTAAGAGTTCACGTGATGCTAAATTTTGTGAACCATAGTTAGCCAAGTTTCCTTACAGCTGAGGTGGAAATCTTTCTTTGTGAGGAAAGTGTGCACCTCTATTAGCACCACTGTGCAAGCTGTAGTTTGCAAATGCGGTGGGAGGCTTTGCTCATGCTAATTTGGGTTCAGTCATGCACCTTCTTTTCCCCTTTTACATGCAAATAGCAGCTGTGTCAGTCTCTGGGATGCCTGCTTGTTCCTTTAACGAAGAGATTCCAGTTCATACCTTCAACCAGTGCATTTGTGCGTGGGCAGAGGTACAGTTGCTGACAAGGAAAAAGCTGTGATGGAGGTTGGAACAAGTTAGTGAGATAGAGAAGTTTTGAAAGAAGACACCGAGCTCTTCTGGTGTGTTTTCATTTATTAAAAAAAAAAAGGGGGAGGAGAACAGCAGAGGACTACACAATATGGTCATCCATAGTCCTGCCCCCATAAAAAAAGGACCTCTTGATTGCCAGAGGAATCCATTTCTTTCCTCTGAATGCAAGGGTTCAGGCAGCAGCCCCAGGACTGGAGTGGGTCAGCCACCAGCCTTCACAGCTGGGGTGATGGTGGGCTGAATGTGGGTGCTTGGATCACTCACAG